>JANIJH010000224.1:60429230-60441989 GCA_024520975.1 Erythroxylum areolatum | reverse complement strand
CGAGATACGTTTACACACTCGTAACCCATTCCAAATTACCAATTTACCCCCTTCCCATCGGTGATGGGATGTTACATGTATGAAGGTGCTAAGACTATAGTAAGGATGATAGGAGGAGTACAGAGCATTTATTTATCAATATCAGGCTACGCCAAGGATCTTTATTAAAACCCTTCTTATTTGTAGTAGTGATGGATGAGCTCACCAAGAATATCCAAAGAGATGTACGTTGGTTTATATTGTTTGTTGATGACATTGTTACTTAGAGTGTAACTTTTTAGGCTATATGATGGTATACGATAAGGAAATAAAGATTGGTTTAGAAGTTATACCACAAAAAGATTAGTTTACCACAAAAAGATTAGTTTAAGTACCTTGGATCCATCTTCTAAAGCAATGGTGAGATAGATGAAACAAAGTTAAAAGTTAAATTATACCATTTAGCAATTAGGTGGCTACTAGAAGAAACAAAGTTATATAAAATAAAAAGTGGTGGAAATGAGGAATGGCTTTAAGGAAACAAACATCTTTAGGTTTTCTTATGCCTTCTACACTAACACCTAACTCTTATGTGATAACTCTTGGTAAGTAAGGATTTCCACCCTTAATTAATGAAAAATTATTCGAGGTCATATACTTTAAATTGTTCTAAAGAGGATGGGGAAATAACACAAATTTTCATGTAATTCATGTGAAGCATAATTGATAATTTGAGGAGAGTGAATTTAAAGTGCTCATTTTCATAAGTGGAACTAAGCATAAGCGAGGGAGAAACTAGGGAGCTCTCTCTGAGTCCTTTGAGTCCCAATTAGGGTGAGGTTAGTCATACCTTGAGTAAATGTCCTAGAAATAGGAGAAGGAATTAAAAAACTAAAAAGTAATGGATACTAAGGATTTAAAAGTCTAAGGCCACCTACAGAAAAAAAAAACTTCAATAAACTTTAAAATCTTAATCTCATCAAGTTCAATTTCCCATTTGTCTAAATAAGGAATGCATAATTATGTAGGAAAATGAAAAATAAATCACGAATTATGCAAAGTTGACTAAAAAATCAAAATCAAGGTAACTTGAGGAAAAAAAAGGACAAATGAATAAATTTAGTTTTAAATACAATCAAACCTTGAATGGTTTTTAAGATAAATAGGAAATAGTTCAATTTTATGAAACAGACCTCTAATTGTACCTAATTCAAAAAATTATTAATTTCTCCAAATGTCTCTAGGTTGAAATTATTCAATTGGGCCATTAATTAATATGTTTCAACTAAATTAAATGTAGGAAGAGTTCAAATATATTCCTAATTGAAATAACTAACCATCAATTTCACCAAAATATCTACAAAAGTTTGAGTAATTTATAAAATTCCCAAATTAAAATAGTAAAGATGATAAAAAAAGTCAACTTTAATCAAAATCAAACATAATCAAATGCAATTGGAAGTTATAAAACATTAGTTCAACCTTCAATTTCATTATTAAAGCATCAATTTGAAAAGGTTGCAAAAAATGCAAATTGGGAAATCATTAATTTTGTAACCCTATTGTTTTCAAATTCATAAATTTATACAATCTAAATGCAACTGGATGAAATTTAGTGTATAGCAAGGTTTAATAACAAGAAAATAAGAGGAATTAAGGATCAATTTAAAGAGAAGTATCATTAATAGTGAAAATCCCAAAATCCCAAAAGTTAAGTTTGAACTTAAAAGGAATTTTATGAGTTGATAGTTGCAAAGGTGTAGATATGTTTACTAGAGCTGAACTTATAGTCTAAATTTTACTACAGAGATTTCAAAGAAGAGAGGAGTTGCCAAAGGTGGAGGAGCAATTTTGCCTAGTTGAGATGCTTTAGTAAACTTCTATTGATGTACAGTGAAAAGAACAGGACTACTAGATAGTGGTGGACCAATATGAGTAAGTGGTTGACTTGTGCAACAATCAAACTACGAATATATTCATCAAATGTGTGAAATTATTGATTTGTTAGGACACTGGTCAACCACTTTATGATACAGGTTGACTAGTGTTATGTGAAAACTTAAGGATCAATTTTGAAACTTAAATTAAAATATTAAAACACATAATAAATCATCTAAATAACAATTAAGAACAATTTAATTCTTCTAAGGGGATCCTTATCATATAGAATTCCTGTCAATTATACTCCATTCTCTCCTAATTATGCAAAACATTTCCTCATTTATTGGTTTAGTGAAAATATCATATAATTGGTGTAATTTTTTGTTGAATTATAGTTCAATATCCCTATTTTACACATGATCTCCAATGTGATTATATTTAATTTCTATGTGTTTGGTTCCCAAATATTGAATGGGGTTCTTTGTAGGGCATATGGAACTATTAATGTCACACCTAATGGGTATCTTTGCAAGATCCATACCATAGTCCCTAATTTGTTAGCTAAGCTAAAGAATTTTATAACACAACCTTCGACCTCCATATATTCAACTTTTGTAGTTGACAGGGCAACTAAACTTTATTTCTGGCTAAACTATGATACTAGTGCATTTCTTTGAAATTGACAAGTGTCAAATGATCTTCCTATTTAGGAGTTATCGGAATAATCCATATCCAAATAGCCAATTAAATCAAAATTTGAGTCCTTGGGATACTAAAGTCTTAATGACAAGGTACCATATAAGTATCTAAGTATACACTTAATAGTTATAAGGTGGGACCCTAAAACTTGACTGAAATCTATAATATAAGCATACACTAAACACAGAATCATGCCTATTAGTGATGAGATAAAGCAAACTACTAATCATACCTTAATAGATCTTTAATTGACTTTCTATATCCATCCTTGTTCAACTTAGTTATATTGCTCATTGGTGTCAATAATGATTTAGCTTGATCTATTTAAAAGTATTTAAGTAATTCTTTAGTGTAATTTTCTTGATTAATGAAGATGCCTTACTTTATTTTCTTGATTTGGAGTCTAAAAAAGAATTTGATCTCTCCCCTCATGCTCATCTCCAATTCCCAACTCCTACATTTGGACAAAATTTTGCACATACCTTCATTAGTGGTAGCAAAGATAATATCACCAATATAAATTTAAATAATTAAAATTTCATGATTATTATTTTTGATTAAAAACAAGTGTTGTATTGTTCTTGCCTTTACTAAACCCTTTTTGTAAAAGAAATATAATTAACCTATTATATCAAGCTCTAAGAGCTTAATTCATTCCATATAAAGCATTAGAGAGTTTGTAGATATAGTTAGGTGCATTATGATTTTCAAAATTGGGAGGTTGATCAACATAAACTTCTTCTTGAATAAAACCATTTAATAATGTACTTTTGAAGTTCATGTAAGATGCAAATGCAAGTAATAACCCAATAGCTTCTTACCTTGCTACGGTGTAAAATTTTCCTTAAAGTCCATAACTCCTCTTAATTGTACCCTTTGGCCACTAATCTAGTTTTACTTGTCACAATGGTAACTAATTCATCTAATTCATTTTTACACTCATTTAGTACCTATGATTTACTAATCTTTATAGTCCAAACCTTACTTCTTTTAAATTGGTTTTATTCTTCATTTATAATAAGAACCCAACTTTTGTAACCAATTGCTTTTTATATGTCTTAGGCTCAATTTGAGAGATAAAAGTAAGATAAGTTTGTAAGATTCGATGTAGTAGTTACCCCTTGTTGACTATCACGTATGAATTGATTCAAAGGATGTTTCTTGTCAAATTTCCAATGTTTTGAAAGTTCATCATCCTTCTTATCTCCCTTACTTGGTTCAAAAAATAATTCTCATATAGCCTATATGAGGTGTCTTGATGATCCCTATTATTCTCTTTGAGGGATAATTTGATCAAATCTTTGATAAACTTGCATCCTCATCTTTAAGATTTAATACAAGAGGGTTAGCTTTATTAGAAACAACATATATAAACTCTTTAATTACAAGGGTCTTCCTATTAAGCACTTTATATGCTTTGCTCGTGAAGCATAACTAATGAAAATTCCTTCATCTTCTTTGAAATCAAAACTTTTCCATGTTATCCTTATTGTTTAAAATATAACATGTACAACCAAAAACTTTAAAGTAGCTAACTTTAGTTTTTTTTTCATATGCCAAACCTAAAAAGATGTTTTTTCAAAGGTTAGTCTCATTTAGACTCTATTAGATTTGTTACATGTGGTTGATATAGCTTCTGTACAAAAGTATAGTGGGAGATCATATTAATTTGTCATTGTCTTAGCCATGTCTTGTAAAATGCTATTTTTCCTTTTAACAATTTCATTTTTTAGGAGTTATAGGATTAGAAAAATCATGTAAGATGTCATTTTCCTTACAAAAATATCCAAACAAATCATTTTAAGGTTTCTTACTATGATCACTTTTAATTGATATAGTGGAGAGCTAATTTTCATTTTGAACTCCTTTGACAAAATTTCCAAATCTCTTAAAGCATTATCTTTTCTAGCCAAGAGGAGAACCCATGTAAATGTCTAAAGATATCTATTATAACAAAAAATCAAAATTTCCACCTAGACTAGCAATTCTAGTAGGACTAAACAAATCTATGTGAAGTAATCATAAGGGTCTAGTAAAAGTTACTAATCTTTTACACTTAAATAAGCTCTTTTTTTCATTTGGCAAGCTCCATACACCTTTCATTTCTTAAATTTGACATTTAGAAGTACATTAAAATGTTTCTTGGAGTTTAGATTCAAGAAGAGGTCTATACTAACATGTCTAAGCCTCCTATACCAAATTTATGCATCTCCACTAATAGATATTAAGTAGTTCATATTTTGGTTAGAGAAATCATAAATATAAATTTTACAAATATTCCCTTCTCTCTTGCCTAAAAATACAATCCTAAAATTCCCAATTCCAGTTATTTGACCTTTGGCATTGTCTCCAAATATGACAAATTCGCATCTTTATCTCCAAATGCTAAAAATTAGGATTCATCATTGTTCATATGCCATCGTCCACTATTTAGGTACCATTTGTTTCTCCTTTTATTACAGACCTACAAAACTAAATTAATTATTATGTCTTAGGAACTTAAATGAGATTAGATCTTTGATTGTCAGTCTCCTTTTTTTCAATCCTATTTTTAAGGGATTGCTTGTTATTCTTTTTTAAGGAATAAAAATTTATCAATATGTCCATATTTAGCATAAAAATTGTATATCATGTTATATGGGTGAAGTGAGTTAATTAATGTTGTAATGAAGTTGATGCATACGTGCATTGTTTGATCTACTTCATCTCGATGTTGTAGTGATGTTAATGCATACATGCATTGTCTGATCTTTTATGGCCATATGTATTATAAGGATCTATCCATTGAAGATTGATAATTCCTTTTAGGTAGTGTGATGAAATAGAAAAATTATATGTGTGGCACTTCTTATGGAAACAAACTTGTTGTTGGTTTCTAAGTTGGTGTGGCCTAAAGGAGTGTGAGTAAGATTAGATGCCATTATATGTCCTTTTATAAAAATATTGTCTATTCTTTCTTGAAAATATTAAGCTCTATACCTGGGTTTAGACCTATATATGAAAGCATAAGGTTTGCTTTTAGGATAAGGCTAAAAGTTGTCGTATATGCATATATATTGTATGTGTTGGCTTATAATTGGATGCATCATGCCCATTTGTCATCTTAGACAAAGATTCTTTACTATACAAATTTTTTTCCTTAAAAATGTAGTTTTACATTAAATTCACTTTATCATTGTGTCCAATCCTATAACTATTATTTACATTCATTTGAACTTATAACATGCTTTCAAGTTTCTCACTTTCCTTGGTAAATTTGGACAATAAATCCTTAAATGCATTGACATCATTTTTCAATGTCTCATTTTCAAGTTTTAATGCATCTAATGCATGACTGTCAAGGATCATATTATTAGATGCTTTGAAGCTACTTAATTCACTCTTCTTCTTTTTGGTTTCATCTATGTATGTTTCTAAATGTTTTAAAACCTCTTTGAGTTTAAAAGATAGCTTCTTCCTTCCGTAGTTATAATTTTTAGACTTTCTACTTGTTTATCATATGTTAAATCATTATCACTATCACAAAAGTTAGAATTAGATGATTTCTCATCATCATCTTTAACCATTAAGTACATATGAGCTACCTCTCTTTTAGAATGCTCACTTTCAAAATCATTTGTTTCATCCCAAATTAAGGCTTTAAGAGATTTCTTCTTATTTTTCTCTCTCTTCTTCTTTTTGTTGTTTTTTCATATTTGTCATTATCTTCGAGTAGAAGACATTGTGACTTCATATGATCGAGTTTTCTCCATTGAAAATATATAATGTTAGAAGATTTGCATTTTGAATCAACTTTATCTTCCTTGAGAAAATTTCTTTTTGAAAATTTATCTCTTTAAGTACTTATTGAGCTTTCTTGTGATAAGGATGATCTTCTTCATTACCTTCACTTTTTGACATCTCCTCTTCTTCCCTTAATTATTACTTTGAGGATTTTAATCCTAGGTTCTTTTTCCTCAGAACCATTGTCTCTTCTTGTGTCAATTAGAGCCTCATTTTGTATGTGAGGAGAGATCAAATAAGCTTCTTTAATGGTAGTGTTAGTAAATCCTTAACATCTTATATAGCCATCACTTTAGCTTCCTAAGTCTTGAAAAGTGACTTTAAACAACTTTCTTATCATTTCAACATTAGTGTAGGTATTTTTAAGACCATTTAGATTATTAATAATAACTATGTATCTTGTATACATGCTTTATATCATTTCATCATATTTCTTTTAAAATATTTCATATTAATGAGTCAACGTGCTTATTTTACTTTCTTTAACTTAATTAGTACCTTCATGTATGACCATGTGTGTGCCAAATTTCACAAGCAGTTCCATATATGGATACCTTATTGAATTATTCTTACAAGTGCACAAAATAAAATATGAATGTTTTTTGCTATTTAAAGAGATAAGTCTCTTGTCTTGATAATCCCATTCTTTTGTTAGTTAAGGTACTTTTTTATCACTTAAAATTTCTTGCGAATGAAAGGTCCATTGAGATTATTTCTCATAAGTTAACATTTTTTTCCATCAGGAAGTTCATCCTAATTTACCAATATAAATAGTCATTACTATAAATAAAGGGGCCCCACTAATGTTTTATCCCTCTTTGTTAGATGATGATGATGATTATACTCTTAAGTATACCATTATGATCTTTACTATAAGATTTTATTTGAAATGTTAGCCTAATAGACCTACTTGATATTAATTATTTGCCCCTAATGGAACCCGAGAGAAGGAGGGTGAATTAGGTATTTGTAAATTTTAAATTTTATTTTCTAACTAATAGATGCAATTTGACAAGAGTCAATATATGATGAAAATATCTTAATGTAAATTAATAGCAAAATCAAACAATAATTTAAAAAGTTTAGGGTAGAAGAGAGGCAAACCCATTTATAATGGTTAGATAAATAACCTTTGTCTATGTCCAATCTCCAAGACAATTATTAAAATTTCCACTAAGTCTCTTCTTTTAAAGAGGTGAAAAGGAACTTTCTTACAATAATCTTGTTTTTCATAAGAGAGCAACTCTTCTTACATTCTTTCTTTAAAATGAAGAGTAACCCCCTCACAATAGAATTTAAAACTAAAAAATATCCCTTAATTATTTGGATAAAAATAAATAGATCACTCACTTAAAATGAGTCAATAATGCTTATATGCTTGAAAATTCTAAGATATATATGTATAAAAACATCCAAAAGATGTAAGAACCAATGAGTATATATACATTTATATGGTTTTGGAACTTAAACTAGCTGTTGGAGCTAAAAACTAGTAATTATAATGACTATTTACATGATATTAGTTGACCAGTATAGCATATTGGTCGACCAATATGCATTGAATACACATGATTCACAATTTGTTAACTATAGATCAACCAATATGTCAACTAATATTACTTAAAAATACCTGCTTGGTTAACCACTACCATATATAAGCTGACAAATCCCCTCAAAATTATAATTCTAACAATTTCAAATTCTCAAATTTTATTTTCTTAATGCAAATTAAGTTTGAAATACTTTTCAAAATGTACCCCAAAATTGTTTTAAAGTTTAAAAATATTTTCCTTAAAATGAAAATTTTAATCCCTCTTGATGAATGAAAATACTTATGTAATTAATCAAAAAATGATGTCTTTATGCATGGTGAGACTATAAGTTTATCCAAATGATTACGTGAAAATATGATCTTCACCTTAAATGACTAAACTTTCCTTGGCATCTTTATGAAATGTCTCTTGATTTATGCATGCTTAAAATTTGCTCTTGTATTGCTTTCATTAAAAAAAATCATTATTAGTATTGATTAAAAACTCCTCTGGGAAGATTGTAAAGAACTAAGATCAACTTTAAGGAGGTGAAAATGGCAAAAAATTATGATGGGAACCTTGAGCTAAGTAGATATGATGAAAAAAAAGTCTCTGAGATCACCTTATAAGAAATTAATAATAGGTCCTTACTTCACCTTTATAAAGATTTTATAATAATAACTCTTTCAGTAACCAACTCTTTGGTAAAAAATAATACTGGTAGATACAGGTAGTATATGGATACTGTATTTTTCGATGCATTCAGAAAGATTTGTTCCTCCATGGATAAACCAAAATATATTATAGCTCTCCTACTTTATCTTAGGGTATATTAAATCTATACCAAAGGAAAGATATCTACAGAAAATTAAGGCTAGCTTGCATATAAAACTTTAAAAAGGTGAAGGAAATGCAAAAGCTAATAGTTAGGGTAGCAAGGCTATAAGGTATACGTTAAGATTAACTAATTAAAACTTGCAATTTTCAAGATAGTAAAAAATTCAAAAGGATTCTAGTAGACTTAAGAGTGTTAGTAAGCCTTTGAATAATAAAAACATTATTTAGAAATTTCATCATTTTTATCAGCCTTGGGATTAATGGAATAATTAATCATTTTGGATGTAGTCTTTAAATTTGTTTTGATTAGGAAGGAAAAGAGTAATCAAAAGATGATATATTATGTAATTCATTATAAGGTCCAAAGTTGAAGTAGCTAAAAGTAGAGAAGGAAAATTATGCATTGCTTATTAGCACATGAAAAATGAGGCCTTCTTTTCAAGCATATACTATTAATGTATGTACAAATCTCCTATTAAGGTAAGTGCTTCATAAACCAAAAGTATGAAGAATACCTATGAAGTGTTCAATTGATGTTGAAGTGATTGACATTAGGTACATCCTAGTAAACTCTTCAAAATTCCTATTTATAGAAATTTCGTACTTTAAATGTTGATGCTCCTTCAAAAAAAAGAGAAAAAAAACAATAAGAACAACTTACCAATTTGGACAATACAGATGGACGGAGCCATAAGAGACGGACGTAACAACATAATGATATATTTGGAAGATCCAATAAGAATAGAAATGGATTAAGTAGTCTAACATCAATTTACACCATTTAATAATAAGGAAAAATATTAGGCATTGTCAATTGGGTTGAAATTAAACTAAGAAAACTACATATCATATCTATAACATAGGGTTAGACTCACAACTAGTACTAAAGAAATTCAATAAAATGTATGAGATGAAATATGAAAATTTGTAAAAGTACAAAAAAAATTTAGGAATATGAATGAAAACAAACATACAAGTATCGAATCAATACCTTAGTAAAAACATTATGTATATCTTTCCAAAATATAAACCAAAAGAGGTGTTATGCCTAAAGAAATATTTTATGAAGAAAAAACAATGCCAATTCCATCATAAATAAAATATGTAGATATCACTAAAGAAGACAAAGCATATTGGACATATTTAATAAAAAGTACTAATTATAAAGGAGATTCCTAGAAGATCATAAACGGGTAAACAAGCCCTTGGCATAGGCCTTAAGGTATTCAATTATAAATGAAAACTTGTTCAAGAAATATTTTACCTTACCATACCTAAGATGCATTCCAAAACTGAAAGTACAATAAATCCTCATCAAGATACATAAAAGAGTATACATCATATGTTAGAGAAGATCGTCATTGGCTCATAAGATCTTAAGGTGGAATAATTTTTTAGCTTAAAATTTAAAAGAATGCTTAAGAATTTGTGAAAAGATTATATATGTGTCAAATTTATTGAGATTTGCATCATTAACAGGTTTTCGATCATAGTACAATATCTAGTGCGATCTTGTTTACTCAATGGTGAATGGTGTCCTTCAACCATTTCCTCCCTCTATAAGACAACTCAAATTCTTCCTAATTATGGTTGAATATTTTATAATGAGGTTTCAGGTTAAACCATTAACCAATGTGATATAATAATAGTGAAATATTCTTGGAGAAAATATCATATGCATATACGGAGTCCCTATAGTAATTATTATGGATAATGGAATCTAACTCAATAGTAGAGAATTAATAAAATATTATTTGAAGAATTATAAATCAAATATTATATCGCATTTATAGCATACTTGTAGGCCAATTGATTCGTCGAGTTCACAAATTAATCAATATCTTAAAGATTAAAGGCTAAGGTTGAGAATGATGAAGGTAATTGGGCTAATAAGAAATATAATATATTTTAGGCATATCAAACAAACCCAAGAATCCCTACTAAGAAAAAGGGTATAAGCATATCAAATGTAAGTCAAACTAAGAAATTGCACTTAGAATTGGATATAACTGAAGAACATAGGGACATCACAAGTATAAAAAGTGAAGCTTAACAACAAAGGATCAAACAACTAAACTATTAGGGAAAAATAAGAATTTTATAATAGGCATAATTTATTAGAAAATTCATTCCTGTTATATTAAATTCATACTAGCAAGTTATAATATTAAAGTCATAATTTAACCTAGAAGTTATAAGTTCAACAGGCTAGATAATTTTAAAGTGAATGAGACTCATCTAAGAAAATGTTTACATTAGATAGATATTCTAAACTTCTATATATGTTATTCAAATGCTCTTCTTTAATAAAATGTTGCAAGTTTAATTCCAAATTAAATTAAGCCCCAAAAATTGGAAACCTATATGTTGAAAATTATTAAGTTTAAATGTCTTTTTAGCTCCTTGACTCCAAATTAAAAACTTCTAAATTGAACAATCTTAAGTCCAAGAGAAGTCTCCTTATCTCCCCTACTCTAAATTTAAAATCTATAGGCTAGAAAACCTTAAATATAAGATAAGTTTCCTTTGCTCTACAACTCAAAAATTTAAAATCAATAGGAAGAAAAGCTTTAAGACTAAGAAAGGTCACCTTAGTTCCCTAGCTAGAAATTAAGAACTTACAAGCTGAGTATTATGATACTAGTAATAATTGTCTTTTTTTAATTCGAATAATTATTGTAATAACTATAGCAAAGTTATCTCAACATTACAATGAGTTCACTGTAAGTAAAATTACAAAACAAAAATTACAAGCTTAAACCAAGATAGGTTACATAAACCAATGAAATGTAACTTAAAGTATTAGAAATTCCATGTTGACTTCATTCCTGTGGATAAGTCATACTGATCAAAGTTTGCTATCATAAGGCCTCAGATCCAATTTATGATGTCATCAACTAAGTTGTATTTAGGTACTTCCTCATTCCTATAAATCTTCTTGTTTCTTTCCTTCCAAATAGAAGAGATCGTGGTAGTAAAGGCAATTTTGTAGATAAGGGGCATCTTGCAACCACAATTAGGTAGTACCAATGATCTAGTTGAGTGATGATGACCAATCATAATTAACAAAAGCATCAAACAACAAAAGTAAAATTATGCTCCATCCCACCTTAGAGTATTTGCATTGAAAGAATAAGTGCTCTCTATCTTCTTCCAACTCTTTACAAAGCACACAAAGAGGGTCATAAGAGCCAAACCATTTATTTTTAGTACGAATCCTATTTTTGATAACTAGCCAAGTGAAAATATAGGCTTTATGATTGAGGGAATGTTTCCAAAGGAGATTGAACCAAGGAATATTGCCTTCAACTTCCTGCAAAGCCCTATAATAAGACTTATTAATGAAATTACCTAAGGCATCTGGGACCCAAGTTACAGAATCCTGCCTGTGTGTATTAGTGATCTAAGGAAGAAGATCAACTAGTAAGTTGAACTCGTTGAAATTGCCTTCCCACTACATTTGGTTCATCAAAGAAGAAGCTTTGGTGTGAAGAGGAATCATGTTTATAAGTCTAGATAATGTCTTCCTTTGAAAAAGAGGACTATAATATATCTAATTATCAATCCATACCCAAATAATACCTCTACTACCTAACACATGCTTAATCAAAGGAAAAACAACCTGCCCCAAGATCAACATTTGTAAGAAAAACCAAGAGTACTCCCTCGAGGTAGACAGTTGCCAAAAGCTTTATTACTGAGATATGTTTCATGTAGCCATTTGACCAAGATAGCATGTTTGTCATTAAAGAACCTCCAAATCTTTGTGCAAAGAAGCACTTTTTGCAAAAGAGATATATGGATAATGTTGGAGTTATGTAAATATAGTGCCCTGGAAAGCAAGTGTATTTACATGTAACTTTATCTTCTTCAGTTTCAGTTTTCTAATGAAAATATTTATTATTAATAAAACAAAAAGAGTTTGGTTTTATCTGTGTGAGCATTATATATCTGGTCAAAAGGTATTAAGCTTCTTTTGTAAGTAATATACATATACATAGAGATGTATGAGAAACATGTATATTATAAGAATCTAAATTAATTGATT
>JANIJH010000224.1:60396442-60426227 GCA_024520975.1 Erythroxylum areolatum | reverse complement strand
CAATACCTAGGTACCTGGGTCGCGGGTGGTAGTTCCGCTGGGCCAATGCCCAGGGTTCGCAGCTCGGACCCAACATTTAGCCATACATACATCTCTCTTTTGTAACTGGTGTTACACATTTATTTCACCTTCCTCAACTTGTTGAGGAATGTAATTGTCAGGATGGATTAGCACATTGCATTTTGCTATCCCAATAGAGCAATTCCCTATCTCAGCTATTGGAATTGCTTATTTACTAATATGACACTAGATCTCCCTTAGATAGATTGCTTATTCAAGTCATTGGAGAGTTCATACTGTAAGTTAGTTTTTAGTGATGATTGCTGTTGCCCTTACGTCAAATTGTCCTGGGCTTAGAAAACATGTAGTTGTTCAGAATGGTTGACTATACTTGCAACAACAAGTGAAGAGGCTAAGTTCTCGTCTCTAGTGAGATTGTCCCTCACAATCATTAGAATCCTAAATTATTTGCTCATTTATTTCAGTCACCAACATTTTCTGATCATTACCAAGCTGTATATTTACTTCGCCACTGAGAGTTATAATAGCAGTATTCACCAAATCTCTATTTTGGAGTTCAAGTTGCTTATTTGGGAATTGCTCCACAATAGTACTAGTTTAAGCTTCTCTAATTAAAAGTATGTTTTCCTCAACAATACATAGATAGAACTAATTTTTTTTCAAGTCCCTGCCTCTCGATTGTAGCTCCTTGCTAATTGGGTTGTGGTGTTTCATTATCTCTATAGATTCAACTATTTCCCCCCTTAGAGACTCTAATTAAACATACCCCCATTAACTCATTGTGACTCCCTATTTTAAACTTATTTCCAATAGGTTTCCATATTTTCTTCCTAGTGTTTGGTTTCTAAGGTTAGGAAATATTGACCATAAAGCTCATCAACTCCCCATTCCCTCCTAACTTCATGATAAGCAAATGATCAAGTAGAATAAAGTCTCTCCTCGCTTCAATACAAATTTTTGCAAAACACACATGCTCCATGTGAGCAGTTTAAGTATCCATGCCTATGTAACCGAGGGAACTAGTTTGAAAGCTCAGTCTGTCCACAATCCAAAATTCCAACGGAACATTATGAAAATGGACCCGTAGTGGAATAGTTTCTATATTACCTGAGTTGAACTCGATTCCTAGTCTCCATCTTTGGATGAATAGCGGTTGTCCAATAACATGGCACGAACCTTGTTCCAATATTTCTCAAATGCTACTCTCTGAGTTAAACTTGAATAGGAATTAATTATCATCTTGTGGTATGATTTTCTCTAAGACTTTTTTTCCCCACCGAGCCTTTGCCCTTTCCCAAGCTTGCACAACTAAAAAATCTATTTTCTTGCTCCAAAACACCCTAACCAAGGAAAAAGCCCAAACATCGACTCCATATTTAAAGAGCTCCATGGGTGGCGTTAAAATGCCATCTTTTATGACATTCTGAAAATGTCATAGCTCACCCCGATTGCATTGGATTTGGGGGCCCTAGATTATCATGCTTTACCATTGTGCCTTGTGCTCACCTCATCAACCTTCAAGTTTGGATTTGGGCTTATAGGGTTCTATATGGGTGGAAGGGTAGGGAAATGCTCTAAAGGACAAATTAGAGGGGGATAAACCTCCCTCGTTGCCCATGAGCTAGGCCTGGGAAGGCCTTGAGAGATTAACTAACTAAAATTAATAACCTAAAATAATAATCCAAATTAATAAATAAGAATGAAGAAATCGATTGATAAACAAGATCCACATATAGAATCCCCCTAAAAACTTTCCAAGTTAAATTTATCTTGATTCAGTTACTAACCCTAACTTCTTGGACGTGTAAATATTATAGAGTTATAACTATTTTCTCTCTTAATAATTATAGCTTATATCCTAAGGTTGATTGATAGAAATCTATTCATAATTAAAACCCTTACATATTAAATTGTTCTACAAATTCCTTTCTTAAATTTAACTCTACCTCATAAAATTTATATAATCCTATCTCTAAGATTTCATACAAGTCTTATTATTCATGTCATAATCTATTAATACATACAATTTCTTAATCCTTATATATGAAATCTAAATTTAATCAAAATACTATTTAATTCAAACACTAGGGTCTTTAACTATGTTAAAGAATCAATAAAAAATAGTTCTAGGGTTCATCCCATCTAGATATATCCTAATTTGGTTTGTGCTAAGACAAAGAAAACCAATAATAATCAATAAAGAATCCAAAATAAAATAAGTCAAAGTCATGGATCTTAAAATCTTGAAGTTCTTCACTTGATTCTTAATAGAAATCCTTTCTTTCTTTCCAAATTTGCTCCTTTCTTAGTTTAAGATGCTTTAATTATCTCCTTAATCTTTTTATATCCAAAAAACCTAACAAAAATTTTAACACTACTACTAACTCATGTTAAATATGGACCTGTCTTGGACATGTATTTCTCATTGTAAAAAAACCTAAAATTTCTATAAAATTTACTACCAATATATGTCCTCAAAACATATTCATGTCGGACTTGTGGTCCTTAACCATAAATATAGGTTGAATACAGATCTATGTTTTGGACCCTTGTTTTAGCACCTTCTCTAAAATCATGATAAAACTTCTCCAACTTTTCTCTAACTTGCCTAAATTCCTTCCTTCTCTTTAGGGAGCTAAAATAAGGCCTGAAAAATAAAATGTAAGTTATATAGAGTACTAAATCCTATAAAAATGATTCAAAAAATAAAACATTCTCAAAATTATGATAATATTATAGTATAATTAACATTTCTCAAACTCTGCCACACTTAAGAAATTGTTTTCCCTTAAGCAAACCAATTTAATCATTCTCAATTTAAATAGGTGGCAATTCTTAGGAAGAATTTAACAAATCAATCGAATCAATCAAAACTCTCCATCATTCCTTCGATTGCAAAGTTTATCAATTTGGTAGGTGTTTAGCTACTTACATTAAGCCATAAATCAATTTAATTTGGACTCGTAAATCCTACAAACTTTAACTTAATCAACAAAATTAAACCTAATGCATAAAGTAAACAAACACGAGAAAGTTGGTTTGACTTTTAAAAATTTTTATAACCCTTATTATCAAAAAAGCAAAAATAAACTTACTTTAAATTTACATAGCAACAGTTAAAAGCTTATTTTAAAATTAGTTTAACCTTTTGATATGGAAGTAAACACATTTTCATTAATACTCTTGATCACTCATTTAGGTTTTTCAAATGGCTACTAGTACCACTTTTTAAGTTTAACTTTTTGCACTTGGTTTGAAGTTAGGGGAGTTAATTTATTTTATGCTTACTTTTTCACACACATCTTTTTTTTTGCTTTAGTGAGATACTAAAAATGCTTGAAAAGAATTTATTTCTAACTCAATTGTATATCCAAATTGTACAAAAAAATATGATAATGCAAATTATCTATTTTAAAAAATAATGAAGCAAATTAAATTTAACTTAATCCTTATGGCTAATGACTATTTAAATAAACAAATCAAATCACAATAACAACTAACTTATAATGAATTATCTCAATCAATGTTCTTTTAAAGTCAAAAAAATTCTAGAATTGTTTATTATTAAGCTAATAGCAAAATTGATAAATATAATAAATAGGGCTTATGAGTAATTTATTCCCTCACCCACGCTTACGTTATATATTGTCCTCCACCAATATATAAGAACAATGAAAAAACTAGAAAATAAGTAGAAAAGAGATAGATTAGGATAGTCACTACTCCTTTGATAATAAAATATCCTCTATTATTGGCACTGCAATTAGACATAAAGGGGTGTTAAGTAAAATAAGGTACACTTGTATCTATATTCAAATCTTATGTCAAGTAAAATAATCACAATCTAATAGTGAAAGCACATTAAAATAAACTTACATTTATAAGTTAAAACCAATTTAAACTCAAAATACATTAAAAAAATCAACACATGCATACTAAAAATATTGCTAAAAGTCCTTAAAGTATTTAAATTGAAGTAAAAACATCTAAATCATTAGTTTGATTCCTACTTAGACTTCTTTCTAAGTCTTTTAGCTGAACTTTTTACTCAGTTCCTAATTATAGGCTCGTTAATTTCTAAAAATGTTATATGCTTTATTAGAATAGGGTTATTCATCTCCTCTTCTTTTATCTGCATGATACAAATCTATAACAAATCATATATGATTATTTCCTAAATAGCATGGAAAATTTTAGTATTAGTCACATCTATATAGATTTAAGTATTTTCATTTTCAAGGGGATGTCTTATGGCTTTAGGTATCTTAAGAACTACTTCCTCATCCTCTACCCCTAGGATTAATTTTCTAACATACAATTTTATAATGGTTTTAGCAATAGCTATAACAGTCATCATAAGATCAAAGGAATCTCCCTATCATTCTTTATATCCATAATCAAAAATCAATTAGAAAGATAAATTTGCCAACCTTAATCAAAACATCCTCTATAGTGTCGCTAGGATAGTTAGTTGATTTATCCACTAATTGAATGCTCATCTTTGTTAGATTAGGTTCACCTAATCATACTTTCTTAAACAAGTTAAATGGCATCAAATAAATATTAGATCCTATGTTTGCTAATGCCCTTTTAATTAACAAACTAATAATATTAAAAGGAATGGTATTACTCCGTAGATCTTTAATTTTTTTAAGGTAACTTGCTTGTAATATGGTGGAGCACTCCTTTCTTAAAGTAACCATTAACAACTCCTCAAGTTTCTTCTTGTTATAAAGGAGATCTTTTAAGAACTTGACATATTTTGGAACATTGAAAGAGCTTCAACAAAAGGAATGTTACTGTGTAATTCTTTAAAAACTGATAAAAATTACCGAATTGGTCTTCCTTTTTTTCTTAATTAAGTCTGCTTGGGTATGGAATTACTAGTTTTTAATCTTTGATAACTTTCTTGTTTAGATACCCCTCCTCCTTCGCCTCTTTCTGCTCATCCTTCATTTCTTCCATATTGGCCTTTTCCTTGTCTTGTTTCTCTTTTTCTTTAAATTTCAACTCCTTTCCACTCTTCAAATGGCTTTAACTTGCTCCCTTAGGTTTAGCTCGGTGTTGCTCCAAAGTACTTAGTACGTTTCAAAGACAAGCTTAGTAAGTTATCCAATTTGATTTTCCAAGTTATGGATGGAGGTTTCTTGATTTTGAAGATGTTTCAATATTTTTAAAGCAAGCCTCAGATATAGTAATAAAATTTTTCACGATCTCTTTATAAGTTGGCTTCCTTTGTCTTTATTATTATTGATGATATTAGGGTAAAGGTCCTTGTGTTTGTTTTCCTTAATTATTCTACGAAAAAGTCAGGATGGCTTCTCTATCTCAAATTATAAGTATTATTATAAAGATTATTTTAAGGCTAATTCTTATAAAATCAACTTTCTTAGTCAGACACACTATATGTTTAGCCACCTGACATTCATGATTGGGATGTCCATTACCACAGATGTCATAACAAATCATTTGTTTCAATTGACCTGCCAAAATCATACTATCAATCTTCTTAGAGCTTTCAAATTTTCTTCTAATTTTGTCACCGTACACCTGCTATTAGCTTTGTCTTGCAATTCCTCAGGAGTTTTAAAGCTACTAGTCCCACTTGAATATGCGTCAATCAACTTCTTGGATGGATAATTCAATCCATTATAAATGTTGTTGAACCATCTACATCATGTTAGACTTATAGGTCAAGTACTATAAGTACTAGTAATAATTGTTTTTCTATTTATTTAATCTAATAAAATGAATGACTAACTTAAAATAAGTTATTAACTAAACTAAAATTATTGATCTAAAATAATAACTAAAAGCAATAAACAAGAATGAAGCAATTGTTTATAAATAAGATCTAGATGTAGGATCTCCCTAAAACCTTTCTATTTGTAAATTTATATTGATTCATTTACTAACCCTAGCTCTTTAGATCATTATAAATTAAAAAGTTAGAATCATAATCTTTCTAAAAAGTTATAGTTCATATCTTAAATTGCTTACTGAAATTTTTTCTAATTAAAACCCCTAGTAACACATTAATTTGTTCTATAAATTCCCTTATTAAATTTGACTTTATCCTAGAAGATTTATGTGGTCCTATCTCTAAGATTCCATGCAGATCTTATTATTCATACCATAATCTATTTATACATATGTTTTTTCAATACAAACATATGAAATATGAAATTTAATCAAAATTCTAGTAAATTCTTATTCAAACATAAGAAAAAATCATGAATAATTCACAAGGTAACTTGGTTATTTCATTAAATCAAAAAATCAATCCAGAAAAATAGTTCTAGGGTTTATTCTGTCTAGATATATTCCAATTTAATTCATAATAAAATAAAGAAAACTAACAATAATCAAGAAAGAACCCAAAATAAAAGAAGACATTGTCATAGATCTTGAAATATTAAAGTTCTTCAATTATATATTGATGAAAATCCATTCTCCCCTCCAAAGTTGCTCCTTTCTTGTGTCAAGATAATCTAGTTCAACTCCTTGATGATTGTCCCATCTCGAATTGTCTCCTTAATCTTTTTATATCTAAAAAACCTTAGAAATTTTATAAAAAATATGACCAATAGTAGAAAAACATATATTCATGTTAGACTTTTGTTGCTCCCCTTGTAGAAAACCTAGAATTCCTATAAAATTCACCCTCAACATGTATTCTGAATATGAATTTGTGTTTTACATATGTTCCTTAACCATGAACACAAATTGAGTATGGATTAGTGTTCTATACCTATGGCCGGACTCCTTTTCTCTAAAATCATGCCAAATTTTCCCTAACTTGTCCAAATTCCTTCATTCTTTATTAGAAAGTTAAAATAAGGCCTAAAAATAAAATATAAGCCACTTTGAGCATAAAATATTATAAAAATAATCTATACATAAGCAAAATGCTCTCAAAATAATGTTAAGAATATAGTCATAGTAGCACTTACTATATCAAATTCATTTTATTACTTTAAAATTTTGATAAGGCAAGATGGAGGGAGAGTTTGTAGGCTTTTCAAATTCATTTATGTGATTTCCTTAATAAATTTGATAATGTAAGATAGAGTGAAACTATATACATATATTAGATTTATTTAATGATAAAAACTTATTTTGCTAAATTTTATTTCATGGAAATTTTTAGCGCTTCTTGGTTGTTAAATTACATTAATATCCTTCATTAAGTTTTGAATAAAGTAGAAACCATTGGTTATAGGGGGGAAAAACGAAAAAATGATAAAGCACTACTTTTAACGATAGAAAAGAGGAGAAAAAGAGGAAGAAAAGCCTAACAAACATATATACCAAAAGGTTCATAATGTTTTGTGCCTATAGAAACCTATAGATAGGATAGCCTATTATAAATGCATGTTGCTAAAGTATCATACCACAAGCAAAAAATTTGGCCATGCTCAGTGATACTATTTGACTATCTTAGAGCTTGCATTAATCTTGAAAACCAATATAAGAAAGTGAGACGAATAAATGCTCCTATATGTAATACTATTTTTCTTTAACAAATAATGCCCATAATTTACATAGCACTAAGCCATACTTAACTTTTGTTTTCCAGATAAAAGTAGAAAATTTTTTAAAAGGCATGTAACTTTAAAATGTCCATTTCATTTATTTATGTTAATAATGATTTGAAAACTTTTCATTCCATGACTTTGTAAACAAAAGCTTGATATTAACAAGAGATGCTCCAGTAAGCTCAATAACACCCAATTGCCTGGAAAACATAAGGGTCGTAAGTTAAACATAAATTTAAAGATGGAAACAATTATAATGGTTTTAAGGTAAAATTATGAAGATGGCCATTCATTTCCCATTTTCCTTGGGTTTACTTTTATTATATAATGGAAAAAGATCCCTAAATCCTAAACCCCAAACCCTAGACCTGCACCTTAAGGTCCCCAGACCCTTCATCTTAGTGGGACATCCACTGGGGGTTTGTTGTTGTTTTTATTGTGGAAAAGGGTTTAAAAACTAAAATTTTAAAAGTTTGAGATCAATTTAAAAAAACACTAAAGTTTAGGGACTTAAGTACACCTAGTATAAAAGTTCGAGGCCCAATGGCTTTTTTATCTTTTTTAATTCATTTTTTAAATTTTGATAGGGTTAGAATGAGACTCTATAAGCATGATAAACTTCCTTTAAATTAAATTATTTGGAATTTTATAAGGATAGAGCAAGACTTTTACAAGTATTTTAGATTTATTTGAATTTGATAAGTTTAGAGTACGAGTTTAGAGGCCTATTAAAGTTCATTTAATTTGATAGTATTAGAAAAGGAGAGAGAATTATTTGCTACAAGCCTGATAACTTTTACTCATATTAATTTCTTTGAAGAATTATCAAGGCATGATAAAGATTATCTTAATAGGTCTTTCTTGATAAGTGAAGAAGCATCAACCAAATTAATAAAACAAAATTTAAAAAATTTAAAAGGTTATATTTACCTAAATCATTTGTATAACTACACCCCTCCAAATTAGTAGGAGAGAAAATATAAAGGAAAAGAAAATGATCTAGATTAAGATAGGGATTTTGCCAAAAGTATTAGAGTTAGGAGAGTCATTGTCTGTGGGACTAATGACCTTAACCTTAATATCAATCCCACAATACTTGTTAAACTCCTCACTCTTGGTTAGCTTAGGCTCAATATAAGCATCGACGATGTCCAAATCTATAAACAACAAGTTTATTTACTTTTTCTATGCAAGCTTTATATAAGTCTTAAACCTTACCATCATAACACTAATCAAGTTATCATAGTTCCAATTCTCAAAAGACTTAAACTTACAATTACAACATATAATCTCAAATTTGAAGTCATCGCCCTCATGCTTTCTACATTGTTACTTAAGCTTCCCTTTTATGTTTATAACCTTATCCTTAAAATATGTGATCTCTTTCTTGAGCCACTCAAGGAACTTAAAAGTGTTACTCTTCAACAACCTATTTCTCCTTATGAAAGGTCTTTAGGTCCTTTTCCACCTTTAGGGTTATGCTCTCAACCTCTTTTCTCTCCTCTATAACCTTATCAGCTCCATGTAAACCTTCTTATATCCTATGAATATAGAAGAAACAACACAAAAGACAAATCAAAGCTTCAAGCTTGAAGATAAAAGAAGAAGTTAAATATGTCAAGTTAACTTGCCCTAGCAAAATGCCTTTTAGAGGATGTATGGATGAAGTCCACATACTTATCCTTCAGGCTCTGTTTATCCCTTGGATTCACCATACCTTGAACCATCTTTAATGCCATATAAATCTTCATAAATATAATCTTTTTTCTTTAGGTTGAATTAAGAGAAGAAGTAGTCATCTTCTAGCTTGTAAGGTATAGGGAGCATAATGACGTTCTCTGTGGTAAAAGGGAAGTAAGTAGGAGATAGTAGGGATATAGGATTTGATATTGCTAAGGGTTTATGCTTAATAAAGGTAACCTTATTGTTGTGGATCAACTTTTATTTCTTTTTTTCCCTTAAAGATAAGCCTAACAAAATTTTCTCTTTAACCACCTTATTCCTTGTGAGCATCTTATTCATGTTCATGGTTATCATAAAAATAATAGGATTATAAGATTTTCAATATAAAGGAAGTAAAATAAAATAAAAAGAAAGAAACCTATAAGGATTCTCGTTTCTATAAGATATTCCTAACTGGATTAAACTTACTTCACATGAAAGTCTCTCAAAGTGAAAGGGGGTATAGAGTTCAATAGCTTTTAACTAAAGAACCTTATGATTTATATGGTTTGTCTTACCTAAAGAACCTTTCATCCAGTTCCCCTATAGAAAAACTTAAAGTTATATAGACCGATCATATTCTATAGGAAAATTAACTTGTCTTTCCATATTTAAACCCTTTTAAAGGATCCTAATAACTAAAATCCACTTATAACACTCTAGTTATACCATCTGCTTTAGGTCCCGATAAGCCTATATTGGTAGGATAGTTTAAGGCTGGTCACCTTTCTAATATGACAAAAAACTATAAATCCAACAAGTAGACTTCATTTATAAAGGTGAATTTGACCTGGGCTCAAATATGTCAAGTCAATGACTTACAGGATCATTAGGTATATAAGAAATTGAAGCTCACACTTAAAAGTGTAGTAATAAAAAACCACCTTATTAAGCCTGATGAAACATATACGCTTGTCGTCATGTATATACTTAAATCTTGTACCCTCATTACTGTTAAATTTCTTCATCTTCTTAAACAGTTTCTTTTTGACCTTATTAGGTTTCATCCATATTTTAAAATTTTCTTAAAGTCACCAATTTAGAAGTCTAAAGAAGAATTTATCAAGTAAATTTTCTTCCTAAACCTAATAATCTCATATTTATAAGATGCCCTAAAAGATGCCTAGTTATTTTACATATCTCTAAAACTCAAGGTTTATGTTTATATGGTTAGATACAACTCGGGCCATATCAATATAGATATTACAACTCACCTTGCCCATTAAATGATATTTCATGTTCATTCTTAACTTACTTAAAGCAAACCTAACCTTAAAAAAGGGAAGCATTTTACAACATTCAAAGTGTCCCCTATTGGCCTAAGCGTTGTTCCCTATTGAAGACAAAGCTTTAGTAGGCCTTATTACAAATAGTTTCATTTTTTGCCAATTCATAAAAGAAATTAAGGGAAATGATACCCCTAGCAGATGCACGAGATGGGCTTCGCTTATTTTGCCTAGCCAAATTTATCTATTCAAGCTAGTGACTTCAAATTCATTTGTATAATTCTCACTTCTGGGCTTACTATTAATATTCCCATTTATAAGTCTCAAAGATGCTTTAAAAACAAGATCAATAAAGGTAGGGGCCATCTAAATATGGAAATAGAGTCCCAACCAAATTATAATCATGCTTCTTAGTTGAGATAGTTTTAAACTCTTCTTAGATAATTGGAATCCATTTATACTTTTTTTAAAGGATCAATTATCAAAGGAAGACACTCCAATTTAAAGTGTGGATTATAAGTATTATCACAAACTTACTTTAAGATTTCTCAATACATACCAACACCTTTTTCTCTTATTGATTTGACCATCAAAATTATCTCCATCAAGAACAAGTTGTGCACTCTAATTATTTATGTGACTCCCTAATACCCCCTGGGAGGATACCGGACTCCACGTAGATAACATAACATACATGCTTATATAACTGAGACAAAACTAAAACATACGAAACATTCATCATGCATTCTCTAGAGCCCAAAGCAGAAGCAATTCAGAGAAAACATACATTATAATATACTAAGCTTAATACAACTTGTTCCCAACCGGAACTAGCCTGAATTAAGGTTATAACAAACCTTCAAATAAATCCAAAGTCATATACATCAAAGACAAGCCAAAAACAAACTCCAAAAAAAATACAATTTTAACAAAACAAGACTTAGGCTCCATTGGTCATTGCGGTTGACTCGTCCCAGTCCTTATGTCTTTCTCTCTGAACCTACATGGGGCAAATCCACCGTGTTAAGCATATAGCTTAGTGAGTAATAACTAATCTATGCATAAACTAACAACTAATTATACACAATCATGATATATCATAAGCATGCATTAACAGTTTATCGGAACTGACAATTCAAACATATTACATTGGATCTCAAACAGATTGTATAGAGAACGAGTCCAAAAGAGGGTATAAACCCTTCATAATCAGAACACAATTTCTTGTTTATATCAGAGTCAAACAGAAATCAGAATACAAAATCATAAGACTGTTAAATCTATTTACAGAAGCGGGTAACGAGACTTATACAGGAGATACCATGATTGGTATTAATAGGAGAGAGATATGTCTCGATATTAGGAGACACCGAAGTGTCAATAATAGGAGACATTGAAGTGTTGATACAGGAGACACCAAGGTGTCAATAATAAGAGCAGCTGCAGACCCTTTTAAGCATGCCCATTTACCCACGACTAGGACTTGACAGTGTTAAAACCAAACAAATTCATTTTATGTTCAACATAATTAGCCAATCATTGCTTTCATGCCAAAAATTCAATATATCAATCTGACATCTTTGCAAATCATTCAATGGATCAAAAGTAGTAGCAAACAAAACAGTCAAAGCAAAACTATCAAATTTGACCATCTAAATTACTTACAAAAAATACCGTCTAAAATTACTTACAAAATCTCCCTTATTGCCTATTGCCTCAACGTCCCGGTAATATCTAGAATCGGTCACTCTAAAGGTTCCTCTAAAACATTCAATATAAACATATATTACTATTGTGCACAATTAAGAATTCAATTATGCACACTCATGTATACTAAATATGTGTGATGCATGTTCATGTCAAAAATCCGAGTTTCTTATCCCTAATCTTATCACATTATCATTCATGTGAAACCAAACTTAATTCCTTAATCCAAATTTATTTTACAACCAACTTTTGGGTTCACCTTGCTCAATTATTCTCATTAGGCAGTTGAGGTAATTAGGTAATACTTCCTTCTAGAAAGTTGTCCCTCTTTGTCTTAGGTTTCAATGACACCAAGTTCGTCCAATTTGGTTTAGTATACTGAAATTTATACTCAAAAGATTTCAGGCTATTCTTGAGCTTCATCAAAATTCTTATCTCAACTTCCAATCAAATTATGAAATTCTTAGAGGTAGAATTAGAATTTAATCTCTTCATAAAATCTGTATCCTTATGTCTCTAGTTTAATCCAAATCAAAAATCACTGCCTTCGGATCATTACAGAGAAAGTTATGCCTAAAATACTAAAGTATGTTTAAGCTGTCAGGAAACTTCATTGCGGCGAGCCAAAAGTTGGCCACGGCGAACTTTCCTGACAGCAAAATTCTTCGACATTTTCTTAAAAGTTTGCCATGAACAACTTTTACAGAAATCAAATCCTTGAAGTTGGCCGCGGTGAACTAAAAAGAGTTAGCCATGGTGAACTCTACTATGTTTTAATAATCTTCTTCTTTCATTCTTTTTCCAGATTTTCTCACTTCCATCTTATTCAATGAAGACATCCCACCTAAACCAATTCTTTCACTGCCATTTCAGATCATCACAACTCAAACAAATAAAAAATCAAGATTCCATATAATCATCCAAAAACGCATAATACTATTCACGCAAATGCCATACCCATCTGCATGTTTTCATTTTTCTATCTTACATTCATCTTATGCATTTTTTCACTTCTTCTACCCCATTACTAACTTATATTTTCTACATTTCTACTCCCATTCCAAGTCCACTTACTCTAATATTAACACAAGATTCAAGATTAAAACATGAACATTCAAAACACACTCACAGAGATCGACTGTTCATCAATTTTCTGCATAAATGTTTATGCATGTTTGTTAATATCCAACAACAACCTCATTTCATAATATAATTTCATTCTTTTCGCTTAACTTTAAAACATATCAAATGCAAGATCAAATACAACACCTAAAAACAGAACATTCTCATGGTTTTTCATCACTTGTTTCCAGCAACAACTCCAACAGTAAAAGTAGATAAAGCTTTCAGTGAATGGAGCAAACAGAAATAACTAGTGTTAAACAATATATATGGACTGGTCAGTGATGTATAAGCAAAGAGAGTTTTTGTTTGGTGTTGATGCATGTGGTTTTCTTCACCGAGAATGAGCTGCAGAAAATGTTTTCCTTACAAAACAAGATGACTACGTGGGTTGAAGAGATCTTGCCACATGTCACCCTGCATGTGAGCCATTTGTCACACAATGAATGATGCCATATGTCAATCTTTAATCAGTCCACATGTCATACTAGGATTTGTCCAACTTTCAATATTTTTCTAAAATTCACCAAAAACTCCAAAATAATGCCAATAATCTCTGAATAAGTTTTTCACAATTTAATCGCATTTATCGATCCATTTTACCCAAAAAAATGTCATGAATGCATGCACAATAATTGTATGTGTCCAAAATTCTTATACACAAATAAGCAAAAATTCAAATATGCAAAGCATAAAATGTATTGAATTTCCTTAATATTCTAACCCCTAGTATGGGGTGTTACAATTTATTTTTATAGGCTTATGGAAATGAGAGCATTATAATAGGACTATCTTAATTTCAGTCTACATCATATACCTATATGATAAAAATAGGAGAGTTGTCATTAAGCTTTAGTATCAAACTTCAATCATCAACTTTTAGTTGTCAATCTTGAACAATACGGGAGGAAGTTGACCTTTAATGATTTTTAGAAATGATTTAAAGCATAAACAATATTGTGTGATATAATAGGATAATGAAGTGATGATAGTTTTTTGAGCCTGTACAGACATTTGTGCCCCTTGAGTGAGCTAGTGTTGGCTTTCCTCATGTAGCTTCAATATAAGATGATGTTACAACATATGTCATCATTTTGACAAGAAAAACTTAACCGCGTGAGCATAAGTTGACATAGGAAATGACATGATATAATATATTGATAGTTTAAGGGTTTTAATGCTAATTTTAAAATTTGAAGAAGATTTTTATAGTTTTATAAATGATATAAAGGATTGGAGAAATTAACCCTTTTCTTAGAAGTTCTTTACCACCGAATTAAATATTTATTTATATACTTTTCTACCATCATCCATATTTGTTTGCCCCTTTATTAGTTTAATGGAACTAAATATCAGGGGTATTTTAGTGATTAGATACAAGTTGTTGTTGTTATTTTGTTGTTTAAGGGTTATCAAGTCAACTCAAGTACATTTCAAATCAAGCAAGTAAAATGATTCTCAATATTCTTCAAAAATCATGATTCACGTTTTTAGAAATTAAAAGAAAGGTCTATAAATGAGGTATTTTCTTTATAAAAGTATAGAAAATAAGTTTACCAAAAACAATTTCCCATGTATTATAAAATATATCATATTTTCAAAATAACTAAAAGAATTAGAGTTACAATCACACAAGACTAAGCATCCAAGACTTAGTCTTTCCCTTTTAATAATATAACTTATTATTTGATTTCTGAAAAAAATACTAAACATCTAAAAAGGGAAAATCCATATTGTTCTTTGCTTGAAGTAGTATTATAAATATGATATAAGGTATTTATATTTTTTTAAAATACTTGTTGGATTATACAATTAAAATTGAGTGGAAGCTTTTTATTGGTATTTGGTTATTTCTTAAAGTTAAACCAATATTAAAGCAAATTTCATTATTATTTTATTTTTTATTTTAGTTTAAATTAATCTTCAAATTATATTTAAATTATTCATTTATATTGAAACTTGAATTTTTCTTTTGTTTTAAACTAGACATCAATCTAGTTTTTGAAGTATTAATGTTTGTTTTTTATTAACATGTTTAAAAAAGGATTTCACCAGAGTGTATTATTTTAGCTAAAAAGACACAAAAGAACTTGATAGTAAGAGAGTTCCTTATTTATAATTTGTAGACTTTTTATCCTATAAAAACAGTTAGTTAGCTAGAGTTAGTTTTCCAAATTGAATAATATCTACCTGAAACAAAGGAATTGTACTAAATATTAATTATAAAAATTAATATAGGAAAAGGCACATTTTTTTCCTTGAACTTTTACCCAAGTGCACTGAAGTATTTGAACAATCTTTTTCTTCCAAGTTGCCTTCAAACTTTTAAGAAATTGGTGCTTAAATCTTTTTCTTTGGTAATTGCGAAGTGACTAATAAGTCTCAATTTCTTATACCCAGAAAGTTTCAATGTTTGTTGTTGGTTAAATTATATTGACGTCCTTCATTACGTGTTTAGTAAAATAGAAAAAAATTGGTCATTGAAAAAGAAATTAAATAGTAAGTATAACACTTTTGGTGATAGAAAAGAGGAAATGAGGACTTCTTCATTCACATATTTGATATGGAAATATTGACGCATGTTCTCAAAGGTGTAAGTGGAGTCAATTGTTAGTGATTTTACCTCAATAAGGTAAGTTAACTTATACTTTGGAAATGATACTTTAATATTTTTATTTCATGATTTAAGTTGTAATTTTTTCTAATGCTAAATTTTTAATTGTTTTTAATAATCAATTGAGTTATCAAAGTTTTGTTTATAAACTAATTTTATTGGTTTTTGTTAATTTATTTATTAATTTGGGTAATGACTTGACGGAGACTTTTTCTTTGGTAAGTATTTAGAGGAATCATTTTGTAAAGCATGATGGGGGCAACACATTAAGATATGAATCTAGCTTATAAAGGTGCAAAAATTCAATTATGTAATAGTTATTTATTTTCTTGTTTATTTGAAAAGTATGGAACAAAATACTAAACCATATATGGTTGACATTACTATTCATTTCATCAAGATGTGGAATAAATTGAAAAAGAATAATATTTCACTATAGGGAAAATTTTGATAGAGATAACTCACTCTTCTATACTGGTGGAGGGAAAACTTTAGCAGAAGGCATTGATCCAAACAAGTTATATTGATTTAGTTTCATGGAAAATATTAAACATATTAGTATGTTAAGTTAGATAAATTATACTATAGGCATCCAAATAAACTTTAAGAAAGGGGTTGGTTGAGATTAAACATGATCGTAAAACAAATGACATAATCTATATTGTTTTAAATCTATATTGTTTTAAATTACAAAAGATTGGAGATTTATTTTAAAGGTGAGTATAATGAAAAAAAAGCATCAAAAATAGATAATATGGATGGTGGGATTGTTAGTACTATGGTTCTACTAAATTTTAAAGAAGAAAACAATGGTTAGAGGATGTACTACTTGTTTTGAGAGTAATAATGTGAATGATAAAGGTTCCAATAAGTTGGATGAGAATGAAGATAGTATGCCTATTGCTACTAGTGGAAGTATTAGTTATGAAGCTTCAATTTCTTATGCAACTACAAAAGGTGGTAGTGAAGTTATTAATTGTTCTACCAATGGTGTTAGAGATTATGAAAATGATGGTGCCAATGAGCATACAAATATTAATGGTGAAACTACAATTAATTGTGCAATTATATAAAATGGTGGTGAGGCTATTGGATGTGCTAAAAATTACACTAATATTAATGTTAGAGATGTTACTAATAATGGAGATAATGAGTATGCAAATATTGGCGATGAAGCTACAATTGGTTCAGTAACTAATATAGGTGGTAATGAAGCAATTTATTATGCAACTATTGGTGTTATGAATGGTGCTAATGATGGTGTTTATAAGTATACAAACATTGGTAATGAGAAAGTTGTTGAGATTGCTTATGCTTCCAAAAATAAGGTTAGTGAGAGTGACTTATAGACTGATTTTTAATGTAAAAGTGGAAGAGATGAAAATGAGCTTTAAGATAATAGATAAAAAAATATATAAAAAGGAAGTAAAAGAAAAGAAATGAAGATAAAGCAGTCAGTAATGAAGGTAGAGATAAGGTTGTGAACAATATTATTGAAGCCCAAACATTAACAAGTAGATGAAGATGAAATAAAGGGATTTAATTATAAGAAAAAGATCAAGTACATTTAGAGTGATAACACAACTTAGTACTACTCAAGTTTTGGTGAGGATGTTGTTAGTGCATTAAGAGATATTTGTAAGAACCTTTATTATGATCTAAAAATTATACATTAGGTTATACGTTTGAAGTTTAAAAATGCTAAGCAATTCAAGGAAGTAGTTATTTAATACCTTATTGCAAAGATTTTGGGATTGAAATGAAAAATGATAAGTCTTAGGTCATAGTGAGATGTGGACTAACGTTTATGTTAGTTTTTGAAATTATCGAGGGAAATGACGCTACTTTTGTCTTAAGAGATATCACCCCACACACAAGTGTATAACAATGAACATAATATGCTCAATAAATCTAAATAGATAATGCACCAATACAAGAAAAGAATTAAATTGCAGCCAAATATTAAGATTGCCAATTTAAAGGCCTTATTGAGAAAAGAGTTAAAGGTAAATGCTAGTTTCAACACTTTCAAAAGAGAAAAGATAATTTTCATAAAGATGATGAACGAGTGCCATATGGTTGAATTTACCAAGCTATTGGATATGGTAAGGAGGTAAAGATAAAGATCCCGCGAACAAATGGACATTTAGAAAAGTAACGATAATTTAAAAGGTTCAAGGTTGTTTACAATGCTATATGTGTTTTAATGCTTGTAAAGGGGGTTGGATTGAAGGTTATAGGTCAATACGATTGAAAGGAATTGAAATAATCAAGTATTTCTTATTGCTTAGGATATGGTTAATGTTGAATGTATAGAGACAAAGATGTGGTTTTTAAAGCTTCTAATTTCATTTCTACAATATAAAGATGGCAATGGCTTGACCTTCTTTCATGACATGCAAAAGGTATTTAATCATATTTATATATACTATTATATTTAAATTATATATTTGTTTAACTAAATGAACTTACCATTTTATTATGCATATATGGCTCATTAGGGTCTTCTTAATGAAAAACCAAAGTTTTGTTAGCAAATGTTTAGCATAAAATATGTGCAATCAATATTTATGCTAATTAGATACAAAGATAGAATGGAGATGATCCAAAATTTCAGTTTTGGAGGAATGACAAGTTAACCTTTGTTCATGATTTCAATGTTCAATTACAAGTGCTAAATTTACTATATTTCATATTTAATCCTAAATGTGATTGTATGGACAATAACATAATTAATAATTTTAATAGTTAGATATTGGAGGCTAAAGTGAAACTTATTGTTAGCCTGTTGGAATATATTATAGAAATGATTATAAAGAGGAAGCATGCAAAAAAGATTTTTTTATGGAAATAAGAAAATAACATAGCAATAAAATTATGGTAGTGTTAGAAGAGAATAAAAGAGAAAGTTTTAATTGTTTTATTTACTATAATGAAGTCAATAGGTATGAGGTATAGCATATATTAGACAAGTTTTTTGTGGGAATTAGCAGTCGTACTTATAAAAATAGATATTGGGATTTAAAATGAATTCCATATCCTCATGAAGTAACTGCCCTTTACTATAGTCATCAAAACCCAGAAGATTATATAGAAAAATGTTTTACTAAAGAGAAGCATATGCAAGCATATAAGTATTCTCTTAAGCTACTTGATGGACCAAGAGTCTGGAGTTAGTGTGAAGTCATCGAGCCACGAACAAAAAAGAGAATACATGATCGCCTTAAAAATAAGAAGGAAAAATTTGAACAATCCAAATAACTTGCATCAAATATGTACAACAAGGGAACAAGCAATGGTAATCGGTTATAGGATCATCTAGTACTTAGATAAGTAAACATAAACAGGGAGTCCAAGATGCCCAAGCATAGCATCAATTGACACTACATCAACTATCACAACATATACATATAAAGTCATTTATATTATAGAAAAATAGTGTTAAAGAACCATTGGTTAGAGGTAAAGGTAGAAGTTGAATTGGTAGGTACAGAACACCTTTTAATAGATATACTGGCTTAATTGAGTACCAAAGAAGCTAATAAATATAATAAATTAAGTTTTATGTATTTTTAAAATTATACAAACACTAATTCATTATTATAATTGTGATTTATACGCAACAATAGCAAAATGTTTAGATAATGAGGCCAAGTAGCTTACAAAGATCTGCAACAAGTCAAATATAATTCTTAAACTAAACAATGAATTTCAACCAAGAGGAATGCAATGTAATGTTAGTAATAGTATCACTTCATTTAGCTTATATACTCTTAGGGATATAAAGAGGAGAAGGCAATCACCTTTTACCTTGAACTCAAGTCAAACTTGATAAGCATCCAATTATGTGTATGTTTTTGCTTTTAAAAAATTAATATTCTAGACTTTATTTTCTTATAGTATATTTTGGTATGAAAAGAATGTATATGCAATTACTTTGGAATTTTGGGTTATCATATGTATTTACTTTTTAAAGCAATTGAAACCTTTTAGTAGTTATATATATTTATTCAATTACAACTAATTACAAAATCATAACAATATCAAATACAACATTGATAAGTACATGTGATTCTAAAAACAACTTCACTATATAAGATGATTAAAAAATTGCTATTCAAAATTTGATTATAACATTTGTCTACACCATATACATTTACTTTTAAATATAACATAATATTTCTAACAAATTATCGTGGTGGAACGCTAAATTTGAAGAAGTTGAAGTTGTTTAACTTTACAATAAGTAGAGTTACAAGTATAGCTATAAATGTTAGTCTGATTATTATATAGTTAAATATTATGCCATCTACATCATAATTAGAGTTTCCAATAAATTTCCTTCCAGGATTGTCATTGTTTTAAGAAGTCATCAAAGAGCTTCAACTTTCATATCAACCAAAAACATGCTCATTATATTAGCTTTGACTTTGACTCCTTTTTGTTGATTTGGAAAATTCACCATCCATTTTTCTTACCAAATACCTATACCAACTAAATATCAAACATAAGTGATTATATAACACAACCATATAATACATAAAACTACATACATAATAGTAGATGAGTATGGGCTCCAAATAAGACCTCAAAACTATATTTCAGTAGAATATTTATCAATGATAGGGATGTGATGAATTTAATGTGATATATTGAGAATTTTCATAATATTGCCGCTAAAAATCCTTAAAGCTTAAATTTAGTGAATGAAAGTGTGCAAGCTTCAAATTGTTTGAATCTCCTACAAGATTGCAAAGAAAAATTTAATCAACTTCAAATTTTTCTAAAATTGAAAAATGCCTAAACCTTAAGATCTTAGGACTTTAAACTCATTTTTTCAAGTAAGTGACATTGAAAATTTACTCGTCAAAATTGATTGCCTAACTCTAATTTTTTTGTTGATGGCTCTCAAAACTTTAAGCTTATGAAGGAAAGTGTGCAAGTTCCAATATTCTTCAATCTCCTTCAGGTTGTTTTAAATTCACGTCACTCCTTCAAACTAGTTTTCAACAAGAAGTATATGATACTTGCATTGGGTTCATTCAAAGTTGATGTTTGACTTTTACACTAGGTTATAATATAACATCTAATATTATCAAAATTCTCATCCATTACCAATTCCTTTTTAGTTTTAGACTAAGGATGGCGTGTATTGGTTACTCCTCAGCTGCTGATAAGAAAAGATTTAAACAGTATCTTTTAAAAACTTTAGGGACAATTTTGCACAAATTTTAGTTCATGGATTTAAGTGTACCTAGAATAAAAGTTTAAGGACCAAAATAAAAGCTTTTATTTATAATTTGCAGTCCATAAAACTTCAAAATTTCATGCATTGCATTGCTTTTTGATACAATCCATGGAAAAGGGTCATTTCACATCTTAAAGAATATCTTGCAACTTTTAGTCAAATCCACTTTTTGTATTTTTCAACCTTATTTTTATTTCATTTATAATTTAAATTTTAAATTATCTCTTTTAATTTTATTTAATATTTAGAATTGTTTGTCCAATTTTAAAATGCTATTCATATTAGCTGATTATACTTAAAAATCTTATATTATATTAGTAATCATTTTACTAGAATTTCATATTCTTTTTTAATATAAGATTTTTATGTTTTCACTTATAAGTTTTTGTTACATACATTGGATTTTATTATCACATGTACTATTACCAAAATGCTCACCCAATTCCTATTTTTATTAAGTTTGCATACCAAGGACGGAGTATGTTGGTCAGTTCCCAATTGTTAATAAAAAAGGGTTAAAATTTTAAACGTTTGAGGGCAACCTGATATAAAATTTAGTCCATATACTTAAGCATTTTAGGGGTAAAAGTTTGAGGAACAAAATTTTTTTTTTCTATTTTCAATCTATAATGCACAAAACTTTAAATTTTCATATGTTGAAGTGCTTTTTTGAGCTATTCCATGAAGGAGGCTCACTTTTAATTCATGTATCATTTCAATTATTTATTTAATGATATTATTTTAAATTGTTATTTATATTAACTAAATATTCTTTAAAATCTTATATTATATTATTAATCATTTATAATACAATTTTGTATTCTTTTTTAAGTCAAGATTTTTATGTTTATGCTTAGGACTTTTTATTGCATCTAATTGAGATTGTTAGCATTTAAAATTTTAAAATATCCTTAACATTACTATATGTTATTTAAATTTTCAATTTTAATATTTTATAAAATTCAATTAATAGTCAAATAACTAACAAAATTACTAACGTGATATGGGTTTGTTTAATCAATTTTAAAATTCCTAATAATCAAATTATGCTTTATGATAAATGTTAATAATTTATTTGAGCCTTTTAACCTAAATATATGAAGAGAATGAAATAGATATACTAAAGAGCTTATATTCTTAATATTATTATTAAATTTCACAAAGCGTATACATTTTATCAATTACATCATGAACTTTAAATTTTATCAATAGAACTTATTAAGGAATCAAATCCACCTTTTTTTGTAAAATTAACTAATTAAATCCACTTAAAACTAACATAAGAACCTTTTCATACAAATATGCCCAAAAATATGAAACGAATCATTTTATGTTTAAAACATGTGACATTTTCATATGCCAAATATTATGAAATTACTAAGATGCTTATTTGGTAGTTAGATAATTTCAATCAATTTTCTCAAATTCAAAACCCAATTAAGAAACTATGATATTTTTTCTATGGTATATAAAATTTTAGTTAAATTGTTAAAATCAACTTCATTTGCCCTCTATATAGATCTCTAGTGATGAATTCAAAAGGGTTTTCAAAATTACATGTCTAATAGAAGAAATTTGATAAGGTTTTGATTGATTTAACTAACAAAAATAGTAAAACTAAGATATGGACAATCCAAATTATATAATCTAATGGGTACAACTTTATTAAAACTAGTAAAGCTCATAAATCCTAATTAAAGTAGAAATTAGAAATCTAATGGCTACAAGATAGGGATAGAAACTTCAAGTTCTTTATCAAAGCAATTCTAACAAGAAGAAACTCTAACAAAATCTCAATCTTGTTAAAGAGGTTGGTGATAGAATCAAGGACTAGAAGGTTATTAAGGATAAGGTCTTCAAATATTTTCAGGAATTTTTAGGTTTTAGTTCTAAGAGTTACACTTACATTACAACTACTCAATTTCTTCATCTACAAGTCAATTTTAGTTAATCAAGCTAAGGAGATCACTAAACTAGTTCACTAAAATGATGTTGAAAAGGCCTTGAAGAGTTTCAAGTCTAATAAAGCACATGACCTTTATAGGCTAAATGCTTTTGTCTTCAAAAAATCTTTGAGTCTAATAAGGGATCAAATTAATAAAAAACATGCCTTAAAAATATTTTGAGACCTACTTAAATAATTCGATAAAAATCACATATGTTTTATTCCCAAAAAGACAAACCCTAATTTCTTTTAAAAGATCAACTTTATAGCCTATTGCAACACTATATATAAGATCATTTCCAAAATTTTAGCCTGATGACTTAACATTGTCCTAAACTCAATGATATGTAGTTCTTAAGATTCTTATATAAGGGGAAGAAAAATAGGTGATAACATCCTTCTATCTTAAGAATTAGTTAAGGGATACCAAAGAAAAGACTCAATTTAAGAGCTATGTACTAAAAATTGACTTTTACAAGACCTTTAGTTCGATCATTTGGAATTTTATTCTACAATTTGTATAGGCTATTAGCTTTCCTTGAGAATTCATTAAATCGATTAAACAATGCATCATAACAACCATATTTAGTGTACTAGTGAATGGAGAACTAACTTAAGTATTCAAGGGTGGGAGGGGAGTCAGACAAGGAGATCATTTATCTCCTTACTTGTTCTCGATTTATGTTAAAGTGTTAACTAAAACCATTAAACATAATAATAGATTAGATCCTCCTTTCAATTTCATAACAAACGTGCTAAACAAAGGATATTTCATTTATCATTTATTGATGATATGCTTATGTTTTACAAAGTTAATGCTTCCTCTGTCGGATTCTAATGAACTATCATTACATTTTCAACCACATCTTAAATCTTAAATCAATAGAGACAAAAGTTACTTGCTTGTTACAGCAGGAGCTAACTCAAAAGCTAAATGACTCTTCAATATAGTTGGTTTGAAACTTGGAAATCTACCATTCAAATACTTATGGATCCCTAACACTACTAGAAAATAAGTTTTGGTGACTTTTAGGCATTGTTTGATATGCTCCATAGGAGAATTGGCTACTTTTGCAAGAAAAATATATTTTATACTGGTAGACTATAGCTCATAAAGTATATCTTAAAGAATCTACATACATACTGGACTTCTCACATGGCTCTCTCAATGAACATCATAAAAGCACCAGAGAGAATGATGAGAAATTTCTTATGGATAGGACTTGCTTACAGAAAGTCTTATGCCAAATTTTGATGGTTAAATATTGGAGAACCTATAAAAGAGGGAGGACTTGGCATCTAACTTATACAAACCATCAATAGGACTTGGAAAATTCTGACTGATAAGGAATCATTTTGTGTGCAATGGGTCCATTTATATTACCTAAGAATTAATGTTTATGGGAAATAAAGCTAAGAGCTGAATCTTTAAGGATCGTGCTTTAGATTCTTAAGCTAAGGCAGAAGTTAGAAGAGGAAATAAAGCACAATATTAGGAATAGAGAAGACACGTGACTCTAGTTTGACTATTATAATGAAATAGGTCCAAAGTATATGGTTCCAAAAGCTCTTTGTTTAAGATACATGTTAAATCCTAAGCTAAGGTGAAAGAGCTCATTAAAGAAAAATTAATGTTATGTCATATTCAAAGGCTTCTCTTTAATTTAGAAAATTTGATCAACTTACAAAGGATAGTATAAGGTGGATTAAGCACTCTTTTAGTTTCTTCTTAAACAATACTGACTTTCATGTATTTAGGAATATTGGTAATGAAGTGATGTAGAGGAAGTTAATGTGGTCCAAACAAATTTCCCCCAATCTATCCTTTATTATGTGACTTACCACTAAGAACAGACTTAGATATAACAAGAGGTCTCAATATTATGAATCACATATGCAAGATTTGCAATTCTAAGACTGAAAGTAAATATCATCTTGTTTTTAAGTGTCATTACTCTAAATCTATTTAGAGATGAATTATGGATCTATTCAATCTTTTCTTCTTTATAGATGACTAGGAGCAGACAGTGAATTGGGCATCCAAATTGAAGTCTTTGCAAATAGGGGATTACAACCTATTAAAGTTAGCTTTAAATGATGGAACTTATGTTATTAGGAGGGAAAGGAATGCTAGAACCTTCAACAATAGAAGTCTTGATAAAAAGGTATTCTTATTAAACACACTCTCATAGATTAGAGAAATCATTATGTCCATCATTGACATCAAGATTTTAACAATGAACATGTCCAACATTGACTAGTATATAAAGCTTCGAGCAAGAAAAGCAATTAGGGAAAGCCCATATTGAGTTTCTACTGATGAAAAAAGAAGCTCGTTAAGTGGATTGCAAGTAATGCTAGCTAAGTTGAAGCTAACATTATGAACAATCAGCATCTATATAGAAAAATTCTTATTTCAGGTTATCAAGAGCATGTGTGAATTAATCAAAGTGATGTCTTCTAATGAGATTATAAAGCTAGTTTTGCAATTCATTGATGCAATCTTTAAAAAAACTATACCTAGATCTTGTTTTTATATTGTAACTCCTTTATGAGTTTTGTTCTTTAATACAATTTCTTTTAATTTTCAAAAAAATACATAATCTAATCAATCTTTGAGCATAAAAAGTTAGGTTCTCTAAGGTGTCTAAGATGGAACAAAGCCTTTTAATAGATAGGTCTAAAAGGTATAAGATGTGAGTGAAAATTAAAAACTTTAAAGTTCTTTGAGGATGTGGTGAAAAGGAGAATAGAGGAAGAAGAAGGCTTAATTAATACAAAGGGCCAGAGAAGAAGAAAAAGTCTAAAATAAGGCAATGTTTAAAGATTTTAAAGGGAGAAGCAATAATTTGGCATGAAGGTGATGACGATTAATCAAAAAAAGAGGTTAGTTAATAGATAGTAAAATGCATTAAAATCCCTTTCTAACCAAAACAACCTAAAAATGCATTAATTTATTTTTTGAGTTCTCATTATTGGTTTTATCCTAATCTAGAAGGATTTTGTGATTCTCTCTCGAGTGACTCTCAGTTAACCCTCTTTATCCATATTATGATCTAATTATACATATCATCTCTAAATCTCAATGTATGAATCAAATAATTAAACCGTCAACTTTTATTCCTTCAATTCAATCAATTATAAAAAATAAAAATAAATCTCAAGAAAACTATATAATTTATTAAATCAAAAGATCAATCAATTCAACATATTACTTCTTATAATTCATCCCACCTAAATCTAAATTTCGATTAGATCATGGTTAAACAAGAAATTACAACATAAGAATAAGAGTAAGTAGTTATTATTATGAATCTTGAATCTTGAATTCTTGGTGAATCTATTGAATTCTTGTTCTTCTTCCAAGATTAACTTTTTCTTGCTCAATAGTTGTTGTAAAAGTGACTTTTAATGATTCTTTTATGCTTCCAAACTCTCGTGTGGCTAAAAATTTAAATCATAATTTTTAATGGCTAACATAGTATCATGTACATATTGTATTATCTTTTACCATATTCTATAACTTTTTGTGTAAAATAGCATAGGCAATATGAGGACGTGTGTGGTCTATGATACTAATCAAAGCTCAAACATAGGGGTATGTAGGGTAGGCAGAGAGAAACAAAATGATTCATGATAGAACACAACCCTAACAAGGTAGAATGTACTCAATGTGCTCTTGGGTCCTTCTTCACTTCTTCCAATGTTGCTATAAAACAACTAAATTCATCTATAAAATTGCTCATTTTTCTTAAAAAGATAGAAATAAGACTTGACATAAAATATATCTCATTTTGAATATCAAATCCTCTAAAATCTCTAAAACACAAGCATAATACTATAAAAGTCATGCTAAAAGCAATGCATATTTAGCATACATCACTATCGAATTAGTATATGGTAATTTTAGTAATTTCATAATAATTTTCACATGATACATGATCTAAATACATGCCATTATATGTTGTAGGGCATGTTTATCTTAAAAAGATCTTATGTTAATTTTAATTTTATTTATTTAGTTGATAAGTTTGTCAATAAGATTTAAGTTTGTCATATATACATATATATTACTATAACTCTCACAAAGAATTTAAGGATTGACTTAATTTAGTAAAAATGATTGCCAACACTTAAAGTACAACTATCTCATAATCATTTGACACTTAGGCATAATTTGACGAAAATAATTCTCAAAACATATGACATATTCATTTTTCAAATTTAATATATGTAATTATGTTAATTAAATAAAAAAATGTGTTGATCCCTATATTGTTTTAAGTTAATGATTAAGCAAACTCCAGAAGTTAACACATCTTGTTTTCCAAAGATAGAAAAACGGTATTTATAAAAACATAGAGCAAGAAAAGAAGATTAACGTTCAAGATTGAACTCATTCCACTTCCTCGAAAATATACCAGACAAATTTACTTTTCTACGAAGACAAATAGAATAAATGGGTAGATAATAGGTATAACCGAATTGAAATCAGAAACTTTATCCTACAAAATACAGTTTAGATAGAATAATACAAAGAATTTAATAATAAATAAATTATTTTTTATTTGTAATAATTGTTTTCGAAAAATATTAACATTAACAATTAACATAAAATGTGAAAATTTTAAAAATTATTTAAATTCTGTAAAAATTTTAAAAGTAGACTGTATTTAATTTGTACCTTTAATTAGAATTGGCGGGAGAAGGACTAGATTTTAATCAACCAGTTCTAATCTTGTATCTGTTAATTTTTTGTTGTTTTGGTTTTTTTCCTAGATCAGGGTATCTACTCGTGGATCCAATGACTAATCCCTTCGTTAGTTTGTAAGTATTTCACAAGATAGAGCTGGTCGAAAAATTTAAGGCTGCTTCATACCTAAAGTTAACGATCGAATCCTTAACTTTTGGTTAAGAATGGACGAGTCCTTCCACTCAACCACATCCATGGGTTAAAACAAACTTGTGTCCCTTAATTACTTCCACACATTTACGTAAATTTCATATAAGTGAGTATTAACTGACAGAATTAGAACCACGATGATATAAAGGTTCCGGTGGTTTCATGTGCTAAGAGGTTAGCGACGACAAATGACGTCAGAAGAAAAATAATGAAGTAATGAACCGGCCGGTGTACGGACATTGACCAACAAGATACCGAGAAAGCGGTCATCAGTTGTCAGCAGTTAAGCACGTGACTGACTGTGCCCTTTTGGAATATTTCATCAACCTTCTTTCATTTTCTTATTTAATTAATTGACAAGGTACAGTCAGCTTTAGGTGTGAGTGTGACGATACTTACGTTTCGTTCACTGGTTAAACAAGTTCTAAGTTCTAACATTCAAATGTCGTCAGAGGATACGACACGTGAGCCAACCACACCAACTGTCCAAAATTAATGGGTAACGTCAGTTTTGACTTTTCTTCACAACCAGGTAATTGCGGGGCGCTTTTGGCAAGTTCTTCTGTACCCTTTTTAATGTAAAAATATATTTTTTAGTTTAATCTTTTTAATTATTAAAATTTTAATGTAACTTAAAATTTTTAATAATCTCTTTATATTAGTAATAAAAACATAAAATAACATTGGTAAATTTTAAATTAAACATATACTTATGAGTGATTACATATGTATTCAATTTAATATTTATAAAAATGGATCGTATTAATAATGCAAATCACCTAGTTATTGTTTATTTCATAAAAATGGCGTTAATAAAACATATAGTTACAGCGGTTTATAGGATTTATTTTAACAGTGGTGGGCCTAATTTTCGAAAATTTCAAACGTAAGATTATGATTGTTCATTGATTGCTTAACCTGATAATGAACACTTTGTTATTTACAAATTAGGTAATACATCGATAATTATAATTACAAATTTACCGAGGGTATTTTTTTAATATGTAAACCAATCTTATGATAATTAATTGCATTAAAAGCCCTACCCAAGTGACGGATTATTTAATCATTTTTTATACTTTAAATGTTGCCTAAGGAATGATAAATTAAGATCTACTTAAATAAATTATGCAGCTTTCTTAATTAAGTTCTTCGGTTAAACTTTCGGTCTCATGTGAGTCTCTCTAAACTCATCTCACTAAACCAGAATATTAGTCAATGGCTTTGGAGATAAGAAATGACTTAGAAGTATCGTTGTCCTTGTCTACACAAAACTAGAAATTGTTGAGAACTACCGTAACTTTTTTCTATTTGTCAACAAATATATTGGGGGCAAGTAGGGGTAATTGCCTCCACTGTTTTTAAAAATTTTCGTATAAAAATTATTACTTTAAGTTGTAATCTCATAAAAAATAAAATTTTGTTTCTATTAAAATTTTTCTTCCATTAAAAATAAAATTTTGTTCCACTCAAAAAAAATTTTGAATCCGTCTATGATATCACAAGTATATATATGTATACATATAGACACATAAACAAGCAAGAATGAGGCTTGGGTGAAGAAATGCCAAAGTGGAAAGACTTTTTGGCAATGTATTCAAAAAAAAAAAAAAAGTGTATCATTAGTAAGGAGGTTAAAGTAGACCGTATCTTTCTTTCCATAAGGAAAGTATTGCCTATGTTACTTTTGTAGGTGAAATGCCATTAATTTAAGCTCACCTCTTTCCCATGAAAATAGA
>JANIJH010000224.1:60228058-60238726 GCA_024520975.1 Erythroxylum areolatum | reverse complement strand
CATCAAACCTTAAACCTAATCATTCGAATTCATAACTTTTCTCTTTCTTTACACATGACTAAGTCACCTCAATTTCTTGTTTAATGTCAAATTAAAATTCACAAATCTGAGAAAATTCGGGGTCCAACAGTTAATGTCAAATTTCTCAGGCCACAGCATTTCCGACTATGATGCAGATGATGACCTGTGCGGTGGATGTAGAGGATGACGCGTGGTGGATGCCCGACGAGGACGCAGAGGATGATGTGTGGTGGATGGCAACGACACACTGTGAAACACTGACAAAGGGAGCTACGACAGAGAGGAAATGCAAGACAGAAATGGAAGAGAGGAAGGGGCAAGGGTTGCGGGGGTTTAACCTTAGACAAAAATGATGTCATTCGGTGTTTTACCAAACAATATCATTTTCGTTATTTTTAAAATGCTGAAACAAAGGGAAGTAACGACGTTTAAGATTAAAATTTACCGACAGAATTTACCGACGATATTTTCTTTGATAAAGATTTATTCACCAATGTAATTTTCTTACTGTCATGATATTCCCTCAAAAAATATACTCGGATGATTTCCCTCCATATTTACCAACGATTTTTTTGTTCCATCACAAGTTGAAGTCTATGCCACCAATTTTACCTACAGAACATGGTTTTCTGTAGGTAATGACTAACAGAAACATTTCTGTCGGTGATTTTTGATCGCTAAAAACTAATTTTCTTGTAGTGATAGATGTTAAAACAACCTTCCAAAATGAGGACTTTTATGAAGAGATATACAATACAACCTAAAGGTCAAGAAAATGAAAAAAGTCATACAATTTTTAAATTGATAAAAGTATTATATAGATTGAAATAAGTTTTTTATTATTAGTACATGAAATTTGATAAGATAATAACCTTATTAGGATTTGTGAAAAGTAGAGTTGAAGGATATTTGTATTACAAAACTAGGGGAGCAAGAATATTTTATAGTTTTAAATATAGATGATGTCTTGCTTGCTTTATATAACTTGCCTATGTTGTGTAGTAGCCCCACTACTGTAGGTACATACCAGAATATCTTGAGGACATTCTAATACATAACTTATGAAAATTGCACGCTAGAGCAGTTACTATAATCACTTAACATGGCATTATCATTTTTTTTCTTATAAGATATCATAAGGAAAAACACCATTTTTTAAAAACCAAATTCCTCCTTTCATTCCATAAAAACCAATATTTACATTGCCAGTTTGTAATATCATCCAAATATGTACATCATCATATCCTAATACAAAATATGCTACATGAAAGAGGGAATTACACAAAAATCTATCTAATCTTCCAATCTCAGCTGACCGACCTTTGAGTCATTTCTTCTTTTTCCCTAAAATTACAAGACTATATTTCTTATAGCGTCTCTTAGTAGCTAAAGTCGTCTCTCGGTCTTGAAAAATTAACATTGCAATTTTGGTGAGTTGTGCGAACTTAATGAGGTAACCATCATCGATGGTTTACTCAATTCATGCAATACATCACACATATAACATATAATTCACATCTTTGCATTTTGCATAAGTTATCACTTATCGCATTATCACTTAAGAGTAAGACAATTTTGCATTTCAAACAATCAAACATATTTATTAAAATGTATATGAAATGCTTATGCGACTCTTTTCTAATTATTATGTCGTTATGACCGAGTGTCTAAACTGTCCTGTATCTATTGTAGATACTGGGCTCATTTATATTGTCTCTTATTTATTGGAGATACAAGGCTCATTTTATAACTACTCAGGTCACAACTCTCATTATTTGATCATGCATTCTTGTATGGAATGCATCTCTTATAATCAATCAATCTTGTCAAAAAGTATTTAGTTCGGCAATTCATATATAAGTAGTACTTCAATATATCATTCATGCGTCAAGTCCCGGACCTTCATTGTTTGGCATCAATATAATCAAATCACATTCATATCCTCATTCAAAACATATTCTAAAACAAACAATAATCGAGTGAAACTGTCTAGGTTACTCACATTTTGCTCCAGAAGCTAATGCTTGGAAGTTTCGACAACGTCTAAATGTTGACGTTCTAACTGCTCCTTTATATTAAGCAATATACAAATATGACACTTTGGCATAATTATAAGTGTTTGTTAATGCACATATATGTATATGAAATATGCATAATGCATGTTCATGACAATCCTAGGTATTTTTTCATTATTCTCATCACAAAATCAATCCAATATCAAAACTCACTTAATTAGCATTTGTATGTAGGGTTTATACCTTAATAAACACTTTGAATCTAATTTCATAACTCAATGAATCATTTCAGATTTTTTTTCAAAAACTTACTTTCGGGTCTACTATTCTTGATCATTTAGACAATACAAATGAAGTAATTGGGCAATACTTTCTTCTAGAAAATTGTTCTCCTATCTCTTAAGTTTCTAATGATACCAAGATCATTTAATTAGATTCAGTAATCTGAAAGTTATATCCCAAACATCTTTAGACTATTCTTATACTGAAATAGTGCCATGTACTCAAATTCCATCCAGAAATTGAAATTCTTAGAGACTGAATTAAAATTAGATTTCTTCAGACAATTTGTACCTTATATCTCTAGTTTATTCTAAATTAAAAATCATTCCATTTGGATAACTACAGAGCAAGATATGGTCAAAATACCGAAGTATGTTTAAGCTGTGTAGGAAAGTTTTCTGCGGCGAAGCCAAAAGTTGGTCGTGATGAACTTTTCCCGAGAGTGAATTCCTAGTGGAATTACTGCAAGTTGGCCGCGGTGAACTTTTCCAGAGAGGAAATCCTTCAAGTTGGCCGTGGCGAATCAAGGAGTTGATCGTGGCAAACTTTTCCTCGAGAGGAAAATCCTCATGAAATCTTGCAAGTTGGCCGTGACAAACTTTCACAAAAGCATATACAGTAAATATGTTACTATTCAGCTTTCTTCTCTTCTTTTTCTCTATCTAACATTTCTAATTTTTTATACTCTCATTTTTTATTTCCATTTAAACTCCAATCTTTCACAAAAAAAAGAACAAAATCCAAGCTTAAATAATAATAATCAAAAATAGAATAATCCATCCACACATATTACCTTCACATTTTCTACTTTTTGTTTTTCTCCATCTCTTCATTTTTCTTCTCCAACTTTCATTTTAAACAATCTTTCTCATCTCCAAACATCATCATACACCTATTTCTTAACTCAAAATCTCAAAACTCACGTATATGCATATATACACAGTGAAAACATAGCCTTCACTTCTATTTTCTTCAAAATGTTTCTGCACCTAGTTATACATGTTTTTTATGATCTGTCAACTCCTAAATCATTTCTAGAACCTCTTATAACTTCTTGCTCATCAAAAACCAAAAAATTAACAAATAAAAAATTTCATCTTATTTTTATCGTGAGCATAAAAATGCCAAATATGCACTAACAACTAATTCACCAAATTTAATCCATATATTAACAACTTATAAAGATTTACAAGCCACTTACTTAATTTAACTTCAATTCTTCGAAAACAACATATAGCCCTAGCTCCCAAGCATCATACGATCTTCATCTTCTAAAGGTGGTAGGGTTAGGTTCTTTAATGACAAAGTGAAGAAGAAGAAGAAGATAGCAAAATGATAGTGGTAAATGGAGGTAACAACAAGCTCCAACGTTGGTGATGGTTGGCAGCAAAGTTTATGAAGAAGAAGAAGAAGAAACTTGGAGAAAATGGAGAAGTTACGAAGAAGAAGAGAAATTGCAATAGGTGACAGCAATAGAATAAGTGAAAAACAATTAAAAATGAGGTTGGTTTATCACTTAAGAGAGAGTGTCGTGAGTGGTGGAAGCATGACCTGGCAAGTGACACTTGTCACTTGCCACAAGTTAACTTCTTATAGCTTTAAACTAAATTCTTTCATTTAACTAGTCTATTTAAATTCAATTTCTACTCCAATTATCTCCAAAATTTCAATGACACTTGTAAACAAATCCATAAGTCATTTATCAAATTTTCCATTGCGAATTAACAGTAAATTCTACTATCATCTATCATTTGTCTTGTCATTTGATATTTTTCTTAGTTCAAAATTTCAGAAATTTTTTCCAAAATTTACCAAAAATTTTAAATCATTATATACCCTGTCCAATTAGTTTTCAACATATATATACCACAATTCTCAATATAATCATATTTATAAATAATTATACCTAAAAATTGTCAATAAATGCATGTAAAATTATTTTCATGTGTGAAAATTCAATATTTATGTGTATGTGCATATCATATAATGCATGAGCATGCAATGTATTTTTTAATATCTCAATAATCTCTCATATTTACTATTCTAGTCTCAACAAGGGTAATGAGATGTTACATATTGTGTGAGATTAAATACCTACTATTTAAGTATTTTGACATTAGGGTCTCGGTAAAGCATCTTTCTTCCTTGATATTCAAATTCATAAGGAAAAATCCCAAAACTTGTTACATCTCTCTTAGAAAGCATATATTATGTTGTGTGTGGCAAAGGTTTAATATAAGAAAATTATTAACCTTACGTAGCAAGTATTTCTTATGAAAAGAAATTATCTTTAAGAATAAAGTTGAAAAAGAGGTCATAAATAATAATATTTATTCTATTCCATTTAGTAACCTAATGTATATTTATATTTGTACTAGACCGGATATTGCATTCATTATTGAACTATCGGGTAGATATTTATCTAACCTATATGTAGACCCCTAGATTACAATTCAATAAGTTTTGAGATATCTTCAAAAAATAAAGGATTATATGCCAGCATAGAAGAAGGTTGAGAAATGACATCTAATTTTATATCCACATTTTGACTTTGTTACGTAGTTAGATAACAGAAAATCCATATTATAATTTTATGTTGGCAAATAATGTCATTTCATGAAAAATCGTTAAGTAAACACCTGTGTAGGGATGACAATTTGATCCGTGCTCAACCTGGGTTAACTGGACCTTGAGCCAATTCACGCCTCGAGCTAGGCCCAAGTCCCCTCAGTAGGAGACGAGTCGGGCAGCCTAATCCTCCAATCCATTGTCATCCCTACACCCATGACCTCTTTTACTATACATGCAAAGTTTGTTGTATGTTATGAGAATGATTCACAAGTAGTTTAGTAGATGTAGGAATTGTCTATGGTTGATTTAGTTGCTAAACTTATATAGTTTTATGAAAATAATTTTTGTATAATGTTGTTCTGTAATGAAAATAAGAATATGATAGGATTTAAGTATTTAGAGGTCAAAGATATGATCATAAATGAACTTGTTTAAAAAAAATGATATTATTATTGAGCATATTACGACTAAATAATTGTTAGTTGATATTTTGACTAAAGGACTTCATCCTACCATTTTTTAATAGACTTGTTTTGATGTCCTTTTAACATTGTTAGTTAACAATGATTGTACACTTACTCCATATACATTATCCTTTTCATGTATTTTATTGCATTATCTATATATTAATGACTATCGTTTTGTCGTCAATCATACAAAATTATTTTGTATTGTAGCAAATGTATTAAGATTTTTGTCAATTTTAAGCATATTACAAACCATTAGGCATATATACAATTTGACATTAATCCTATATCTTTTAACACAATAAGGCATCTCAAAATATTAACGAGTTTATGAGATATAGATGAGTATGAATTTTATTGCATAATTTTTTTAAATACAATTTAGCATATGGTGAGAAGAAACACTTTTCTCTATTATTATTAAGTATAAAGTCTAAATAAATTGAAACTAACAAACAAAACATAATACATTATAAATTATTGAGATACTAATGTTGTTTGTCAAACTCCAAAATTTACAGAAATTGAAATCGATAAATAATGGTACATTATAAACTATTAAGGTGTTTTTATTGTTTGTCACACTCTATTTTCTAGCTCATGTTGTTAAGGTTATAGATATGTGTAATTGTTTCGAATCTTTATCACATATGTCACATGTTTCTAATATCTTTCAATATTAAAAGTTTTATGGATTGAAAAATAGACTTTGATTAATAAAATTTGTGTTAAGGTACGCGACTTGATTCAATTTAACAGCTAGCTTTGATTTCTGAGCGATTCAAAGTCACTCATGAGATTTTGTAGTTAGTCCTGTAACTTGATTGCCTTTTACATGAAGATGACATTTGCATGTTAAATCGCATCAAATTGACCTTGGCAAATGTGAAGAATTCGGGAACCTGACACATGAAGCCTGGTTCATATTCAATTAATGTTTCCAATCCTGTATTAGGATGCTGACAACTGGAGTGAAAACCATATTGAACTCTGGTCTCACTACTAACCAGGCAAAACAAGTTCATGCACAACTCTTGATCAACGCTCTACACAACCTCGAATCTCTCTTAGTTCGACAAATTCTCCTCTCTGTCTTGAGTTACTCCACAAGTGTGTATCGATATGTGCAAAAAATTGTTTACTATTCTCAAAACCCAGATGCGTTTTCATGGAGTTGCACAATTAGATACCTTTCCCAACAGGCCCAGTTCAAGGAAGCCCTGTCTCTCTATGTCGATATGCGGAGGTTAGGAATGAGTCCGAGTTCATTTGCTGTATCATCGGCTTTAAGGGCATGTGCTAGGATTGCAGATGATATTAGTGGAATTTCAATGCACGCGGAGAGTTATAGATATGGTTTCTGTGGTTGCGTTTTCGTAGAAACAGCCCTTGTGGATTTGTATTCGAAACTTGGTCATTTGGATATTGCACAGAAGGTGTTTGACGAAATGGATGAGAAAAATGTTGTTTCTTGGAATTCGATTTTATATGGTTATTTGAAATACAGGAATTTAGTGGAGGCTCGGAAGGTGTTTGATCAGATTCCGAGGAAAGATGTTGTGTCGTGGAATTCGATGATTTCTGGATATGCAAAAATGGGAGATATGGACCAGGCAAGTCTTCTGTTTGAAAAGATGCCAGAGAGAAATTCAGCTTCTTGGAATACAATTATCAGTGGGTATGTGGATTCTGGTGACCTGGAATCAGCTCGACGCATTTTTGATGAAATGCCGCACAGAACTAATGTTTCTTGGATTACGATGATTGCCGGGTACTCAAAATCTGGGAATGTTGAATCTGCGTCCAAATTGTTTGTACAAATGGTTAAAAAAGATCTACCCTCCTATAATGCTATGATATCGTGCTTTGCTCAAAATAGCCGGCCCAAGGAGGCCCTGCAGTTGTTCCACAAGATGCTTGAAGATAAAGTAGAGATCCAGCCAGATGGGAAGACGTTGGTGAGTGTTATATCAGCCTGTTCCCAATTAGGGGACTTGACTCTTGGGTCATGGGTTGAGTCATATATATTTCATAGAGGAATGGAGTTTGATGACCGTTTGGTCACTGCTTTGATCGACCTTTATATGAAGTGTGGAAACTTTAATAAGGCGTATGAGCTCTTTCAAGGACTTGAGAAGAAGGATGTGGTTGCATATAGTGCAATGGTCTGGGGATGTGGCATAAATGGAAAGGTTGCTGACGCCATCAAACTGTTTGAGGGAATGTTGAATGCTCAAATTCGACCTAATTTAGTAAGCTATACTGGAATATTAACTGCATGTAATCATAGTGGTTTGGTGGATGAAGGGAAAAGATATTTTAAAACTATGAGGGACCATGATCTTGTGCCTTGTATTGATCATTATGCAATCATTGTTGATCTGTTAGGGCGGGCTGGAAGGCTGCAAGAGGCTTATGAACTGATAAAGAGTATGCCAATGCAGCCTGATGCTGGGGTTTGGGGAGCTTTGTTGCTTGCTTGTGCAGTACATAACAATGTTGAATACGGGGAGATTGCAGCTCGGCATTGCTTTGAATTAGAGCCTAAAACTACTGCTTATTATTCTCTTCTTGCTAAAATTTATGCCTCTGTCGGGAGGTGGGATGGTGCCAGGAGATTGAGAAAGGTTGTAGAAGAGAAGAAATTGGACAAGATTCCGGGCTGTAGTTGGATGGAATCAATTTAATATTTTTTAAAAAAATTTTAGAGCACAAAGAAGCGGCTAGCCCATCTGACTTGAGTTTGAGTTAAACTGTAGTTTGCTCAATAGGAAGATCTAGATAAGATGAAGGAAAAAATTTTCAGAGACAACTGCTTTGCAGCTTCCGTGACATCTTGTATGGTTGGGTTTCGTTATATCTTCAAGTGGCACTTTCTCACATCAAGGGAATAGCAGAAGCGAAGTTTCCCCATCTGTCTTCAATGTATTTGATAACACCACTTTCATTATCATTGATTCTTTGTCACAATAAGGTACATGGATCTCCAATAGTTTAGCGTTTTTCTTCTGTAGTTTGAAGTTGACGGACCTGTTTCATTCCTACCAATATAAGGTATTAGCGTATTCTTCAGTTCTACATAAATTTTTTTAGTGTATGACGCTCCATGCCTGATATTTATATTCGGAATTTTCTTTTCAAGCTCCTTGAATTGTCGGAATTTGTAGAAAGGATATCTCACTTGTGTGACAGTTCAACTGAAGACATGTTTAATGTGAAATCAATAATCCGACCTAATTTGGGAATTTGTTGCTGCAGCAGAATGAGCTATGTTTGTCCTGAAGACATCTTTCTTTGGGCTTGAATTGGGGTGAGCTGGAAGATTAATAAGTTGATTATCTTGAAGCAGCAATTTGTGGTTTCTTTAAGCTTTTGCATAAAGACAACTTGGTTGATCTTTTATAATTTATGATACACAATCAGCGGAGATTGACCCTTAAGAAACCAAGCATGCCGAACCAAAAAGACAAACTTCGATCAACTTCGCTTGGACTCCAATTTAGCTGGAAAGATATATGTTGCACAAGCGAAATGATTTGCCAAGCACGAGAGACTTGTGATGTGTACTTTAACTACATTTATGAAGTTTCCGGGAAGGGAGGTCCTACTTAACGTTTTTAAAATGTTACAAGTGAATCTTAAATGGTTAGAAAATTTAATGGCATATATTTATCTTTTTTTAATTATTAAGTAAGTTTTATTATCATGTGGTCGTGTGAAATTCAAAATTTTATTTTATTAAAAATACTAATTTATAATTTAAATTTACAATAAAATATAATTAAATTAGATTAATTATAAATAAAATATAACTAAGAATAACTTAATTAAATTATCAAATTCTCAATCTGTACTAACCCAAACTCCAATTTTTATCCAATTCTCTTGTTATTTTTTCAGATTAGATTTCTAATTATGGTTATTCTTTCTTCCCAACCTCATTTCTAATTATGGTTATTCTTTCTTCCCAACCTCTTAAAATACTTTACTACTATTCTCTTTTTTCTTCAAACAAATAAATAAACAAACACACCACACCATAAACTCCGTGGTGTAAGACTAGTGTTTTTAATTTCATACCATACTGATCGATCTAATCGGAAGGTATTGTACCGACCGAAAAATGTTACGAAACAACCCTCTTAGGTACCGATCATTGGTATCGATCAGTACTGACAATTTCATATGATACCGACCGGTACTGATCGTTATTTAAAATACTGGCCTATACCGTAAGTTTTGAAAAAATATATGGAACTTTTTGTAAAAAATAAAAAATTTTAACAAAAATTTTAGAAAAACTACCCCTGGTGCTTCTATCTTCTCACAGTGTATATATTTACTTATATTAAATGTAATGTTTTTTAATTATAATTTTTAATCATATATTTATTAAATTAATTTAATAACACAAAATTATGCCTCATAAAATTATTGCTAATTAAATATATTTTAAAAAATAAAGTCCGTTAGTAAGACAATTAAGTTTCATAATATTTTTATATAATTATGTGTAATGACTTTTTTGTAGTGTTGAGTAAATTTTCAAATTTTAAAAATTTATTAACTCGTATAAGTGCATTAATTTTTAAATTTCACTACATTATTATAAAACAAAAAAAAGATTACACTAGAGTACATATTTAGTGACTACCTTATGTGTAGTAGAATTTGAACTTATCAACTTTTAATTTAACATTAATTTTTAAAAATTTATTTTATTCTTAGATATAAAATATTGTTGTTGATAACTTTAATATATAACTTACATAAAAAAAATTTAACTCCTTGATCTAAATTAAAATTTAAGATAATAATTAAATGATGTGATTCATATTATACAAAATATTTGAATACAAATAGTTAAGTAAAAAATCAATAGAATATTATAACCATAATTGTTAAATTATTATACATTTATATGAATATAACAATTTCATTTAGTGGTCACATAAATATTTGAAAATTAATGTTAATAAAAATAAATAAATTGTTGTTATTTTAAATTTTTATTACTATGATTTTTGGAGACATGATTGATGTAAGATTACAAATTATACATTATAATATATTAATGAATTATTTTGCAATTTTAGAAAAATTCTGGGATTATTTTATAAATTTAAAAAATTATCTGAACAATACCAGGTATTGGTACAGTACCGTACTAAAACCCATTCCGATACTAATGCCGGTATGGTGTTCATAACATTGTGTAAGACTCTCCCTCTCTCTCTTTTCTCTTCTGTCTTCTTCTATCTTATCTCTCTCTTTATCTCTCTAAAATCTCAAATTTTTTTGAAGAATAAACA
>JANIJH010000224.1:60181365-60227958 GCA_024520975.1 Erythroxylum areolatum | reverse complement strand
AAGAATAAACACCCCTAACTCCTATTAGTACCACTCTGTACTCTATCGTTTTCACAAATCCTATTATCCTTCTTCTCTTATGTTTAGCAAACCCACCTCTTCATTTTCATTATATATAAAAAATTCTTTCTTTTTAAAATATACAATGTGAAAATTAAAATTATGATTAGACTCACTTCAATTTCTATTTTGTTTCTGTTTCATGTAAAATAACAAGGTGATGGGTATTTCTTATAATGTCAAGTTTGTGTACGTGAGAAATTACGAGGGGAGGAAAGAAAGAAGAAACGGAGAGGGAGTAAAAGGATAGACAATATGATTATGCACTAAAATGCATGTCGGTTGTTATAGTAATATAGGCTAATAGACAACTAACATACAACCATGTGTAATACTATACAAGGAAATTTTGTAAAATAAAATGCATCACTTAACTAGACATCTACAATTAAAAGGTTTTCCTACACAACTTTATTTATTACTTCTTTACTGATAGTTAACTCTGACCTTCTTCTTATCTTCTTTTTCTTGTAACAACACCCTTTTACTCGAAAACCTTGTCCACAAGGTTTGTGTTTGGAAAGCACTTTTGTGGTTCAAATAACAACTCCTAAGTGACTTCCTCGCTCAAACTACTAGTCCACTACACCAACACTTGTGTCATCGGGTTGTTATGATGTCTTATAAGCTGATGATCTAAAATAATCTCTAGAAGTATGTCCACACCTTAGACTATCAATGGTAACTTTGTGGATACAAAATTCCTTTAAGCAATAAACCTCTTAAGTTGATACATATGAAATGTCAAGTGAATAGTCAACCCTTCCGATAATGTTAATTTGTAAGCTACCTTGCTGGATTTCTCCACAATTGGATAAGGCCATAATATAATGATAATAGTTTTTGATGGTTCCTCCTTTGTATAAAATATTGTTCATAAGGCTCGAGCTTAAGGAATACTTTGTCCCGCTCTGAATTCTCGATCCGTACTCTTACAATCTATTTGTTGTTTCTAAAGTTCTGAACCTATTAAAGCTAAAATTTTACTGAAGTTAATGTTGCCACCCTATGCCTTACAACTAATCGACCATTAAGTTTTTGGAATCCCCAAAGAAATAAGTTATGTATGCTAAAGGGGGTATTTGTATAACAGTTCAAAGGGTGTGGAGTTTATAGCTACATGATATATGTTATTATACTACCATTTGGCTAATGATACCATTATGTCTACCTGAAAGGGGCGTTGCCACAAAAACATCGCATATACGTCTTCAATATCTTGTTCACTATTTTAGTTTGGCCATCAAATTAGGGATGATATATGGTGGAGAAGTTCAAAATAACTCCTTACAACTTGAAGAATTCATTCCAAAACTTTCTTAGAAAGATTAGGTCTTTATCAGTGACAATAATTTTAGGTATTCCATAAAGCTTAAAGACATGATGGAGAAAAATCTAAGGTATCTCAGCTATGGTAATAGGGTTTCTGATGGGCACAAGGTGGGTATATTTGCTTAACTTGTCCTTCACCACCATTACACTCGTCTTACCTCTTGATTATGGTAGGCCTTCCATAAAATCTATATTAATATCTTCCCAACATCCCTCCAATATAGGAAATGGTTATAGCTTCCTAGGGTATAACATATTTTCATATTAGTTTCTTTGGTAGGCGAGATAAGTTATAACATAATTCCTGACATCCTTACTTAATCCCTTCCAATAAAACACGTTATGTATCTTTTTAATTGTTACGGTTACTCTGGAATGACCCTCATAAAGCCTCCTTATTAAACTAGATAACCAACCTTCCTTTCCATAGCAATATTCCTTCCCTACACTCATAATTTCTTAACTTTAGTTCTCATGTTTCCAAGTGTTTGATAACGTCTTGGATAGTTAAGTCTTGTTTCCAACTTATTCTAATCTCTTTCTATAAGTCAGTATGGACTTGTGATATATGTTTAAATTTTGATTCGTTTGATATGCTACACTTAGTGATTAATGTCTTAGAAGTGCTTAAGATACTCACTTTAACTCATTTGTGATTTTAGGCACAATTCGAAAGCAAAAAAGTTAAAGTGAGTTAAAAGCACGATATATGAGCCATTTTTTGAAGATTAATATTTACTTGTTCATGGAGCAAGAAGGAAAAAAAAAGAAAAGAAAAATGGAACACAAAGAAGAAGAATCATAGAAAGCAGACAGGATATGAAAGAATGAAATAATAAGAGAAGAAGAAAACAAGAGAATAAAACACAGCAGAATGTTGCTACACTTGAATAGCCCCATGCATAATGTGAATTAAATGGCAGCAGTCCATTTGTTAAAACAATGTAGCAGACAGAAGCAAGAAGGATTGCATGTTGCGTTTCATACAAATAATGCACTCCACTCAGCGTTAAATGCAGACAACGCCTGTGTGCAACGTAGGCATTATGCGTTGAACGTAGATGTGTTGTGCCTTTAACGCACTAAGCACACGGTCTGCATTCTTACTTAAAAACATAACGTGAACAGTAGACGTGGATCAAAAATTAAATTACTAAATCAAATAGAAGGGGGTAGCGTAGCGAACAACAAGTGGAGGCGCTAGGTCTTTTTCTTTGTTCTTTCACCACCGAGGCATAGAGAAGATGGCTCACGTTTGGAGTATAAAAATGGAGATGGAAGGTTAGCTTTCTGACATCGGTTCAATGGGAATATCGACATCAAGTTATGATCAAGCTATTTTTTATCATTTTAAGGTTGTAATTTCTTTTTGGATTGTTGTATTATTTGTATTGATTTGATTGGGTTTTAGGATGAATGATCTTAATATGTTATTTTGATTGTTTTATTTCAAACCTATTGCTAAAACTTTTAATGTAATCCGTAATGGTAACTTTTGATGTTTGTGAGTAGTATCTAACGATCCCGTATGATTAGGAGCAATATAACTTAGGTTAGATAACCCGAACGTATGAGATTACTGCTTATATTGATCATTTTTCACTTCGTAATGTGGCTGCCAAATTAAACTTAGAGATCGTATCCTAGATTATTCGGTAATTAGGTTTAATTAATGATCGTTTCTTGATTAAACAAAACCTAAGGGAAAATCAGGATTAGGAGAGCATTTTATTATTCTTAGGTCGATAATTCAAAGAGAGTTGTAAAGACGTTAGGATGATAAAATATGATTGATCATGTTTAAGCCAAGATTGAACCTAAAACCAGACCTTACGTATATTCGATAGTTTAGTCATTTTTGATCTTTTGTTTTAATTTGTTTTCGATAGTTTACTTTTATTTTATTTTCTAAATTGCTAAAAATTCAAAACCCTTATTTTATATTTTCCTTGCATTGATTAATTTTCGTTACAGAAATTATTTGATTATTCCTTATGGATTCGATCCCAACTCACCCTAACTACAAATTTTAGTATGTAAAGTTAGGTAAATTTTACAGTGTACTCGACACGCGTTGTCAACTTGATATATTACTAGTGTACAAAGCTTGGTATTAGTTATCCATGACAAGGCATATACAACCTTATTCTTCTTCCGCTCTAGCATACTACCTCAAAGTCATAGTCAAAGAGATTTGGAAGCCAAGTAAGTTAAAAAGGTGTAAAGATACATTGCTCCAACAAGTACTTCAAGCTTTAACGATCAGTGTGTATCTTAAATTGAAGATCACTAAGCTAATGGTTATCTTTGCTTAATAGCCTTTATGGTCACCAACAATTCCTTTCTCGTATATGGATAAGCCTAAGTGCTTGTTCGCTAGTGTTTTACTTATGTAAATCAAAAGATGCTTATCCTATTGAAGTAATGCTTCGATACTCATTCCACACACATTTGTTCAAGCACAAAAGGTCGAGAGAAGTCATATATGGCTAAGACTATGGCTGTCAACAAGGCTTCCTATAAGTTTTCAAAGGTCCATTGCTGGCTCCCACTTCCATTCATTCATCACCTACTTCTCAAGTAGTTCATTAAGGTGGTTTAGCTAAGTTTGTGTAATTTCTAATAAATCGTTAGTATTAATTGATAAACCTTGGAGCTCCTTAAATGACCTTGGTACTGTCCAATTCTAAAAGGCAACTGTCTTCTTATTTCCAAGCGTGACTCCTTTCTCTAATATTGAATGTCCCAAATACCCAATTGTCTTTTCCTAAACACACACTTGCTTCCTCTTAAGAATAGTTAGTGAGCTGGAAGTTTCTTCAGGGCTTCTCAGAGGTGGATCAAATGTTGGTGAAGGTGGCAATTGCAGGTAAGAATATTGTTAAAGAAGACTAAGACAAATCTTCACAGAGTTGTTTGGAAGATGTTCTTTAAGCACTAGCATATGGATGTCGCATTCGTTAACTCGAAGAGCATAATAAGAAACTCTTATTATCCTTTGTGGGTTCTAAAGGTTGTCTTAGGCACGTCCTCTTTGTATTGGTCCAATTTGAAGTACAAACTTGAGCCATGTAACTTGTCTAACAATTCCTCAATTAAGGGAATAAAAAACTTTTCCTTAATTGTTTATTTGTTTAGTCCCTGTAATCTATGCACATCCTCTAAGAGCTATGATTTTTCCTTACTAACACCACCAACAACTGGTAAAGACTAAGGTTATGCCTTATAAATCCTTATCGCAATAACTCCATTATAGTGTTTTCAACCATATCTTTTTTCTCTCCTAAGTATCGATATGGTTGAATGTTAATTGAATTCACCCTTTCCTTCAATTTGATCAATTTATGTCAAGTTCTTTTCAGGATTAATGTCTAAGATTCTTAGAATAATACTCCAAACTCTAATAATAGGGCTTAGAACTTGTCCATTGAAGATGTCTATTCCTTCGAACTCATACTTTGTGATTGATGCTCAGTAGGTTGTGTTAACTACATCATGTATAACCCACTTACTCTAAACCCCTAAAGCATTTTGTTTATCCCTTTACTTGATACAATTGCAGGGCCTTTATTCGGATTTCCTGACATCTTCACTACTTTCCTTTCTAATTGAATATCTTGTTCTTGTTTTGAAGTTACATAACATGTGGTTTAAAGTTGTTAGCCATTGTACCCCTATAACAAGTCGCAACTTCCTAAAGAGATGACTGGCGTGTTGGTTACGAAGGTTACGCCATGTATATTCCATACATACCATTTGTACTTTTGATTGCAGCTTAGCTTGAGTGCCCTTCCTACTGTAATATGAATTCTTAGTATGCTTTTTAGGTGAAATTGGGTTCTTTTAGTTATCACCTCATTCAGGAAATTACAGGTACTTTGATTATCGATCATATTTGTAGAGCTCCTCTGGTAATTATCTTTTATGCCTAATCATCCTCGTCCTATCCTCTAATCATGACGCTGAAGGTTTTTTGAACTTCCATCATTTCTTCATTGAATTCCTTTTGGTTCTTCCTCAATCCTGTCATTTCCCTCAACTATGTATAACTAAAACTGTTTCTTCTTGCACTTGTGGCAAAGAAAATACCTCTCATTGCACCAGAAGCATAATCTCATAGCCCACTTCTCACTGAACTCCTTTCTTCTTATTGTCTTAGTTATGTTGGTGTTTTGATTAGGATTATTTTGATTAGTGGCTCCTTACAATACCAAGGTGTGTAATATTCCTTTATCTACTAATACTCTAAACCCCATAATCGCTAGGGTTCCTCCCTTAATGACTATGCTCTATTCATCCATAGTTGGTGACTAGTTTGTAGGTTCCCTCTCAAGGCATGATGGATTAATGATACTGCCTCCTGCTTCCTTGCTAGTGAATATGCACATTATAGACTCTAAGGTTCCAAAAGTTTGATAGTGACTTCCAACTTTAAATTTAGGTCCTTTAAGAAAAACCCTATAAAATATTTTTTACAGAGGGTTAATTTATTAGAGGTTTTATTGAATCAGGTGCAGTATTCTTGCATCAATTTTTCTTATCTAAACTCTTTAAATCACATACAGAATCTTTAAAGATTTCTTCATCGAATCTTTGCTTAATCATGTCAACAAGCTCCTCCTAGTCTATAGATTCCTTTAAGGTATGGTTCTTCATAACCAGTTGGTACAACTCTTATGTTATACCTTTTAAATAGGCATGACAATTGGACCTGACCTGAGGCCCGACTGAGTGCGATAAAACTAGTCAGGCTAAGGATCGGGCCTAGGCCCAACCCATTGTCATCCTTATTTCTAAGTGCATCAGTAAGATTCCTACCATTTTGTTATCTAGGGTATTATCAAGCATAAAGAATTGTTCACACTTGTATAACCAACCTTTCACTCTACTTCCTTCAAATATCAGAAAGTCTATCTTTCTGAACCTTTTTTGAATTGTATATCCTTCATTCTTTGCCAATCCCTTTATTGGAATTGTTACTTGCTCCTATCCTAGCGGGTTTTGATCTGTCACCCTACTCAAGGTATGTGTGAGCTAATGGAACAAAGGTTTTCATTTGCCCATATCTTTTTTCTTATCTTTTAGTTCGATTATAGTTCTTTATTAATAGTTTCTCATTTTGAACTTAATTTTCAAGCAAAGTTTTTATATTCTCCTATATCCTCCTCTTGAGTTTTACTACTCTAGTTCCTTCTGTCATGATGTTGCCTCTAATACCAATTGTTCTATGTAAAATAACAAGGTGATGGATATTTCTTGTGATGTCAAGTTTGTATGTGTGAGAAATTTCAAGAGGAGGAGGGAAAGAAGAAATACAGAGAAAGAGAGAGAGAGAGAATATAACTTTGCAATGAAATATATATCAGTTGTTATAATGATATAGACCAATAGATAACTAACATACAACCATATGCAATACTATAAGAGGATATTTCGTAACAATGAAACAAATCACTTAAGTTGACGTCTACATTAAAAAGTTTTCCTATAAGACACCATTTATTGCTCCTTTAATAGTCATTAACTCTTTCCTTCTTCTTAAACAAATCACTTAAGTTGACGTCTACATTAAAAAGTTTTCCTATAAGACACCATTTATTGCTCCTTTAATGGTCATTAACTCTTTCCTTCTTCTTAAACAAATCACTTAAGTTGACGTCTACATTAAAAAGTTTTCCCATAAGACACCATTTATTGCTCCTTTAATGGTCATTAACTCTTTCCTTCTTCTTAACTTCTTTTTCCCGTAAACATTTCATTGCTTCTCTTCTTCGTAATTCAAAAGTTGCAATCTTTATCACCTCCCAATCAATAAAGAGTTGGAGATGGAATGAACTCATTCCAAACTCAACGATCTTCCTACTATCACTCTTTGTCGAGAACACTATAACTTCCTCCTAAAGGCTGTTCATCGGCATCATGCCCTAGACCAAGCTCACTTTGATAATCTTCACTCCTTGAATCGAATTGGCAATTCTCTTCATAACTTCATTCAACCTAATTATATAGGGCTTGGAGTAGTGAAGAAGGAGAGTTTTAAGAATGTTGAGAGAGGAGGAGTTTTAGGTTATGATATGATAATGATTGTGAGAAAATGAAGCTCTTATTGACGATTATCTAAATAGTGATGTTGGAAGAAAATAAAATATAATTAGGAATTAGATTTTTTTGGTGAAAATATTAATGGGAGAATTAAGTGAAAAATTGAGAATTAGGATTGGTTAAAAATAATATAATTTAATAAAATAAGATATTTAGTTCCCACATTCACGTGATAGTAGGACATACTTAGTGATTAAAAAAGATAAATATGTGTTATGTTAATGATGACGTAACACTTAGACTAACGGACACTTAGACTAACAGAAACTTAACCACATCAAATTTTGTGTCCACTTAAGATTTATTTGTTACGTTTTGAAAATGTTATAGTTTAAATTAATATTTCAAAATGTTAGGGTTCAACTTGTATTTTGATGAAAATGTTATAGTTCAAATTGTAATTTTGGTCATTAATAATAAGCACGTTTCTGTACATTAAAAAGAAATTCCTGTGTTTTACTTCCTAAGGGACCTTGGTCTTCTAAAAAAATAAAATAAAAGAAACACAAGAGGTACTAGCAATGCCAGACTCAAATGATGAAGACGAAGTTCGAACGTTTACCATGAATCAATAATCAATTGGATATTCATAGCCAAAACAGAGAAGAATACTTGATTACAATTTCTTATCATTACTGTCTCGATCTTCCATGATCGACAAGAGAAGTACAGGGTGTTGAAACAGAGAGCTTTTGTGAATGTAAGAACTGATTGCATTAGTAAAACTGGGAGAATTCTTATTCTATTGAAAACAAACAACTTTAGCTATTAAATAGCCTTACATCTGACTAGAAGTGTGAAATAGCAACCCACGATTGTATAACGCCTAAATCATGGTAAGTGACTAAGTTAAAATTGAAAAACATGTCTCTCAAGAATAGGAGAGTTATTTGCACATTCAAAAAATAAACCCTGGAATAAAGGAATCCTAACAACTAGAATTCTAACTAGTTCAACATCCTACCTTAAACTGAATACCATTAATATTCAGTTTATTCTAGATGTTCACAAACTCCCATTGCTTCTCGCATCTTTTAAAAAAATTGAACTTCAATGACTTAGTCATAATATCTGTAATTTGCTCCTGTGTAGAACACTACTTTAGTTCCACAACTCCATCATTGATCAAATTTTGAAGAAAATGAAAACAAACATCTATGTGCTTGCTCTGACCGTGCATTACTGGATTCTTTGAGAGTTTGAAGGTTGAAATGTTGTCACAGTACACCATTGTAAAATCGTATTGCATATGACTTTAAACTTTTCAAAATTCTCCTTAACCAACAACTTGACACGCACTCGATGCTACAGTGATAAACTCAGCCTTGGTAGTAAAAAGATTAACCATTGGCTGTTTCTTTGAAGACCATGATACTGCACTTGAATTCAACATAAAGATATAGCCTGATGTACTTTTTCTGTCTTCTTGATCTCCAGCATAGTCGCTGTTTGTGTAATCAAATAGCTTTTCATTTCCTCCCTTCCTATAAAACACCCCAAAACTAGTTGTTCCCTTTACATACCTTAGAATTCTCTTTGCTACCATTAAATGAGACTTAGTAGTACGTGCCATGTACTTGCTGATTATACTTACAACAAACATCAAGTCAAGGTGTAAGGCTATCAGATACATGAGGCTTCCAACCATTTGCTTATATAGAGTACCATTGACACTCACTTCTTCTTCATCCTTTATGAGTTTGAAACCAGGAACTATTGGATTTTGCACCGAGTTACACTGACTCATGTTGAATCCTTCAAGAACTTCTTGAGCATACTTATGTTGGCTTATAAAGATTCCACCCTCCTTTTGCAACACTTCAATCCCCATAAAGTATCTTATCCTTCCAAGATTAGTCATGTCGAATTCAACCATCATAGACTTCTTAAATTGTTCAATCAACACTTCATCATTCCCAGTAAAAATAAGTTCATCAACATACAAACAAATAACCAATATTTTACCTCCATTTGTTGTGTTAGTGAACAAGTTGTGTTTGTGGGGCAATTTGTTGAATCCTTCTTTGACAAAATATGATTCTATGTGATTGTACCAAGCTCGAGTAGTTTGCTTGAGTCTATACAATGCTTTCTTTAGTCGGTAGACCTTAGATTCTTCTTCCATAACTCGGAGGTTGATCAATAAACACTTCTTCATTAATTTCTCCATGTAGAAAGGCTGATTTGATGTCAAGTTGACAAACCAACCAACTTTTCTGTGCAGCGAAAGAAAGCATTAGATGAATTGTGTCCAATCGAGCCACTAGTGCAAAAACTTCTGCATAATCTACTCCATATTGTTGGTTGTACCCCTTAGCAACTAGTCGTGCTTTATACTTGTCTACTTCCCCATGCTCATTAAGTTTTGTTTTAAATATCCACTTCACTCTAATAGTCCTTTCTCCATAGTGCAAATTTGTTAGTTCCCATATCTCATTTCTTTCTATTTCCTCAATTTCTTTATCAATCGCATGTCTCTATTTTTTGCTCTTTATTGCCTCTTCATATGTCATTGGGTCACTATTAGTTAACAAAGCTAGAAGAACAAAATTCACACCTACTTCATCAGAGAAACCTTGACCAGTCTCATATTCCCTCATCCTTATAGGAGGTCTTCGTGTTTGTCCTCCTGGAGGTGAGTCATTGATGTTTGAAGTGTCTCCTTTTAGAAAATTGTTGTTGTCTGACCCATTTTCCTCTTCTTCTTCAACTACCTCAGATTGATCTTCATTGCTTTCCTTTTCTGTACTTGTTTCTTCATCAACTTCCCATTCTAAATAAGCCAATATGGCTTGCGTATGGCCATCATCCCAACTCTACTCTTGGTCTTCTTCAAAGATCTCATCTCTGCTAATAATTATCTTTTTCTGAGATGGGATCAAACTACTTATAAGCTTTAGGTTCTTCACTCACCCCTAGAAGTATAACGTTAGAATATATGTTATATATCTAAGTAAATAGTTTTGACATTATTTATTAATTGGACATATAAGATATTAATTATAGTGGAATTCAAATAGATGTGGTTGTTACACTTGTAGTTGTGAAAGGATCCTACACTATATTGAAGACTATTATCATATGGGTACTTGCCTTGTTTTACTACTGGATTTTATGGATTTCGTGAATAGAAAAAAAGTGAAGTGGTTGTTGCTTGTGGGACAAAGGCTCTTGCTGGTGAATATCGTGTATGTCTCTATCATAGAAGAAGTGCATCTTGCGTGGGAGTCTTGCAATCAACAGTTCAGTGGGCGTTAATTACATACTTGTAAAACGTAGCTTATATCGGTTGTGTGTTCTGGTCTTCATATATACCATGGGTTTTATTGTAGTAAGCGTTAATTAGTTTCTAGCTTTCATGAGACACATGACTGTATTTATGAGTGAGCATTGCGAGTGCCTTGGGCATTGTGTGGATTGATGGGTAATTATTGAAGACGTGGGCTATTTGTTTGTGTGTTCTTTAGTGGTATGTTCCTTGCTTGGTTGATAACAATTAAAGAATGCAGTACGTATTTTCTGAGTTGGAGATTCATGACTCTATATTGATCATGTGGAGATTGCTTACGTTGGACTGTCATTCTTGTGAAGTGGCTCACAATTTAACTAATTGTGTGTGATCAACTTTCAGATTTATTTCAGTGGAGCTGAATCTTTCAGAAAGTTGTTCTTTTCTTTTGTCTAAAGTGTATTATTGTTTTGTTTTTAGTAGATTGATTACTTGAGTTATTTGTTTATTGTTCTTTCGTTAAAAGATTGATTGAGAAAATCATTTATTGAGCTTAACACGAGTCGATCGTGTTATTGGGTGTGAAATTCTTTTAAGGAAAGTGAGGTTGAGAGATAGTGTCAAAGGTTGCATGGTGTTGACTCAGTAAAGTCTTGGGTAAATCTATTGTACTTCAGTGAAAGTGATTAAACTGGGTGAGGATCCCGCAGACGTAGGCAAGGTATGCCGAAATGCGTTACCAAAATTTTAACATTTTTTATTATTTTGTTTTTTATTGCTTTTATTTTTGTTTGTGCTAGAGACATCTACGGTAAAATTAGAAAGTGTGTGAAACTACTACCCCTACGGTTTTTCATATACATTTGAGACTTTTGGCATTAAGCTTCACTCTCTTATTGTCAGGTATATGAGTATGTACTATACAACCAAAAACTTTGAAATGCTCCACTAATGGTTTAAGTTTATTCCACGCCTCTTCAGGTGTCTTGCTCTTCACGGCAAATGTTAGACTTCTATTCAACATATGCACGGTCCAATTCACAGCTTCAAGCCAAAAGGTTTTAAGGATTTGCTTATGTGATAGTGTACTTCGAACCATATTCATAATGGTCCGATTTTTCCTCTCAGCAACACCGTTTTGTTGGGGAGTGCATGCAGCGGTCAATTGTCTGCGTATCCCATGCTCATTACAAAAGCTTATGAACTTTTGTGATGTGAACTGTCCCCTTCAATTTGTTCTCAGACTTTGAATGAATGCTCCAGTTTCTTTCTCCACCTTTGCTTTGTAGATTTTGAAAGTAGCAAAGGCTTCTGACTTTTCAGTTCGAAAATAAACTCAGGTTTTTCTACTAAAATCGTCAATATAGGTGATGAAATACCTTTTACTGTTGTTTGAAATTGGATTTATCGGACCACATAAATCGGCAAAACCTTCACATATTTGTTGAATAACTTTGAACTGTGGTAACCCTTCTACTATCTTCTTTTGTTGGAGTATCTTGAGTCCATTCCAGCTGAGGTGTCTGTATTGTTGATGCTAAGGAGTGGCCTAATTTGTGGTCAGAAAGGAGAAACACTTTGTCTCTCTTAGTGATGGGCAGTGAGTGAGCACAACGAACATTTTATTCTGAGTCATCTCAGCCTCGATGATTAAACCTTTCTCAAGTTGAAAGATCTTACATTTCCTTTGTTGAACAAGCATAGCGAGTTCCTTTTCTTGCAGTTGCTCGATACTTAACATATTGTTCTTCAGTTCTGGTACAAAGAAAACACTTGTGATTACGTGAACGATTCCATTCACTTCGACTTGAACCGTGCCTTTGCCTTGTACACTAAGATTTAAATCCTTTCTCATCTTTACCGATTATTTAAAATTGCTATCAAAGTCAATAAATATATCCCTCTTGCCACACATATGGTTATTGCACCCAGAATTGAGGAACCAAATGTGCTTAGTTTCAACTTCTTTAAGATTACTATATCATCAATAATATCTCTTCTTTTGTCTATGTATAGTTTGTATGTTGATCGTTTGCTTTCTTTAGGCACTCCCACTGAAAATGCTCGAGCTCATGACAAGTATAACACTTTAAGGTTGATTTGTCAAACCCTAATTTGCCCCTTCCTCTTCCTTTTCCACAATAGGTACTTCGACCTCCACCCCGTCCTCCTTGTGAGGCTCCTGAAGTGACTTGTAGTTCTTATTCTTTCACTACAACATGGTAACTAATTCTTTGTTCATACATCAAAAGACTACTTTGAAGTTCATCAATAGACAAAGTGTCCAAGTCATTTGATTTCTCAATAGAACATACAATGTAGTCATATTTCAGAATCATAGACCTTAAGTTCTTCTCAATAATTATCACATCCTTAATGTGCTCTCCATGAATCCTTATCTTATTAGCAATGGTGAGTGTTCTTCCAAAATAATTGTTGACCGACTCTCCAACATTCATATGTAGCAATTCAAATTCTTTTCAAAGAACCTGTAATTGGGCACGTTTTACACGTGTTGTTCTTTGATATTTCTGCTTCAAAGAATCCCATATATCCTTCGCAATGTCCTTCTTCATTATTGTCTCCAGGATTGAACGATCGATGGTTTGAAACAAGTAGTTTTTGCACTTCAAGTCTTTTAATTTATGAACTTTAATCACTTTTTGTTGTGTGTCGCTTGAATAAGCTCCTTCTGCTACTGCAATGATTCCCATCTCCACCAAATTCCAATATTCCTTTGAACGTGAAAGTTTTCTATTAGCATACTTCAGTTATCATAATGTCCATCAAATATTGGAATGGTAGGTTGCATGAAACGACTTTTAGACGTCATATCTTTGTTCCTTCACGCTAGTTACTTTGTTGCAAGCTTTGATCAGGCCTCGAGGTAGGGCTTTGATACCATAAGTTGAAATAAAAAGCTTCTGTGAATGTAAGAACTGATCGCACTAGTAAAACGGGGAGAATTCTTATTCTATTGAAAACAAACAACTTTGGCTAATAAATAGCCTTACATCAGACCAGAAATGTGAAATAGCAATCCACAATTGTACATCGCCTAAATTGTGATAAGTGACTAAGTTAAAACTGAAAAACAATATATCCATAAAAAATAGATGAGTTATTTCAAAAAATAAATCTTAGAATAAAAGAATCCTAGCAACTAGACTTCGGACTACTTCATCACAGGGAGCCGTGCATCCATGCAAAACTAATGCCTTCTTGTCATTATCTTAAGGAGAAGTCAAAGAATACTTTGCACAACTATACATACTTTAATTGTTCTAAAACCTAAGGTTGTAGAATAGGAAAATGGGTTTGCCGTAATTCTGTATTTAAAACTATATAGTTGCAAACTGACACTGGAAGCACCCTTGTTTCCGATGCGCCAACAGAGCTTATTTTCTGATCTGAAGCCTCAGAACTCGGAAGGGTCATTTTTTCCTAATTAAGGAAACAATAAATCAAGAAAGATAAATTCATGAAATTAAATAGAAAAGAAAAAGACAATACAATGAATAATATGAAGAAAAGTAAAAGACAGAGCGAGGCAGTTATTAAAATATGAAAAAAAAAAAGAAGAAGAAGGAAGGAATCAGCAAGTCCGAGCTTCCTCATTCCACACGCGAACTTCAACTACCTTTCCAACTTCCTTCTCCTCTCTAGCTTTCCTTTTTCAGTACACATATTTTTTCAGACCCAACTCAAAACAATTGCCTTTCACTCAAGTCTACATTAGTACCGTCCTGTCTTCTCCCTTATTTCCAAGTATACATACATATACATAGACCAGACCCCACATGTCTGAAAGGAACCTCCGCAGAAGAACTCCGACTTCCGGTAGCGGAAGGAGGATTAGGCCGCCGCACCCGTCGTCTTCTTCTAGCAAGCTGGCTTCTCCGTCAACCCCGCGACGATCCGGGAAACACTACTCGAAGCCCACAAAGGTTTTCAGGAGGTCCTTTTCGGAGCCGATGATGTGCGGTGGTGGTCGTAGCGAGGGGGAAGATCATCTTAGTCGGAGGAGTTTGTGGAGCGGGAGTGAAAGTGAAGGTGGTGTTTTGTATAGGCCTAAGACTTGTACGGATGTGATGGTTTCTTCGACTTCTCTGACGAATTTGTGCCCGAAGAGTCCGAGTTTTGAGGTAATGCTATGAGTTTCTACGTTGTCTTAGTTAATAATGAAAGTGTTTTGATCTAGTTTGGGGGTTGGAGCACATATCTGGATTTGTGTTTCATTCTGAAATCATTGAACGAATCAATTCACTACTCCGATTTGCAAAAAGAAACATAATTTTTTCTTTTCCCTGTTTGTTTCTTTTGTCCTTTCACTATTCCGTTCACCGGAAAATCGCCTAGTTGTCGACACAAAGAACAAATCTGGGCCCATTTCATATTTTCAGGGAGAACAATCATCTTCGTAGTTTGAAACTTGAAAACTGTTTATACCGTGGTGATGGTGTAGTAATATTATGATATATCTCGATGCTTGATCTAAATTTGCTACATGGATCTTCCTAAAAGAAGAGACAGTTCGATTCTGAAAATTGAAGCCTTGTTAGCAGGTGTTCAACAAAGAGGCGAAGGTGGTGGTTAATGTAACAGTTGAAGGGAGTCCAGGACCATTGATGATCATGGTTAAACTTGGATGTAGTGTAGAAGACACAATTAAGCTCGTTTTAGACAAGTATGGCAAAGAAGGTCGGACCCCTAAACTTGATAAGGATGCTGCATCTACTTACGAGTTGCATCACTCCTATTTCTGTCTTCAAGGTGAGTGAAGATTTTGGACATTTTATCTATCTAACTAGATGTTCTAATTGCCTTAATAACCAGTAGATTTATAGAAAAATGACTTTTACATCTATGACGCCATGGATGTGTTATTAACGATCCGTCTGGGTTTTAAATAGGTTTAGACAAATCAGAATTGTTGGGGGATCTTGGTACTAGAAGTTTCTTTCTCAGAAGACGCAGAAACAATGGAGCATCAACTTCTTGTAGCTCAGAGGTTGATCCGGCCAATGGAAGCCCACCGCCAGTTTCGCCACCTGCGTTCTTGTTTCCATGTTTTTGTGCTCGGAAGATCAGTAAACTTGTGAGAAGAACTCGGAGACTGTGGAAGATTCTGATTTGCTGGCAATGATCCTCGTTGAGATGTAAATATCACTAATTTATAATCTGTTGTTTGTCAATGGTCAAATGTGCCTCTCGCAAGTTCATCGAATCATTTCAATTTAGACTTCTGGGCCGCTCTGAGTCCTTTTTACGGTATGCACGGAACATACTACTTGGCATTAGTAATTAAAATTTTTTGAAATAAGTGGTCGGAGTCCACGAAAATCTTAGAAAAGCAGTTGCACAATTCAGTGACGCCTAGGAAGAATATTCCCCGATTGAACATGTCCCGATTGAACATGTGTGTCTGCAATCTGCAAACGCCGCCCGAAAATGGTCGGTCCAATTTGTGTGGTTTAAAGTAAAAATGGTCGGTTTCGTTTATTGGTGCACAAGGTAATGCCAATAATTGTTGACTTGGAATTATGTAAATTGAAACTTGATTTCACATCGCTTGAGCAGTCTATTTCCTTTTCATGGTACAATAATTATAGCTACAATCGATTTATCTCTTCATATTAATATCATTATAGTCGCCATCATTCATCCATTCTTCCTTATCACTTTTATTTTGATATCAATATAATCGTTAAGATTACTCTTTTATAATTAAAAGGTCAGTTTTGATGACCATCTCCAACACGCGCAAGTCAGGAAGTTTTATATATTGGGATAGCCATTTATCAATTATAAGTAAGAAATCTTGTATTCTATTTCGATCAAAACTATTAGGAGTAAGGAGTATTACTTCAACAAGGACATAAAAATACTGTTCATCTAATTATAATAAATTACTAACCATCTTTTTTTATTCCTCATCTATTCATTTCTTTTTATACTAACTACCCTAATTTATTTTTCTCGGGTCAATATATTGTTCTTATTGATTACATCTTTAAATTTTTGTAGTAGTATAGAAAACACTCTGACCCTATTAATCAATCATTTCAATTGATTCTTTAAGAAAGAAAAAAAGATAAGGATTAGTAAATTTTATCCATTTTTCCTAATTTATATCCGTCTATATGAAGTAATCGTCATTTTCTTTGTTGCATTTGCTAGTGTCCCAATGCTCTTAACTTCTAGGAAATTTCGCTACTCTGTCCTGAAACTGTCTCAAAATCAACTCTAACTCATCAACTAACCGATCCAACGTTTGTCCCCTAACCACACGCCTCTCTCTTTCTGTCACTCTTTCCTATCACCGTAATTAAAAACATTATACTCGGAAAGGTCCCAAACATATTAGTATTACTGATCGGTTAGCTATGACCTCCCGTCATCCAACGATCTCTAACCATTTCACTGGCAGGTCTTCGCGTACAGCCTCCACCGGAGGGTTGCGTATCTTCTCGATGAAGACACATTCCTATCTTGCCAGCCAGCGAGTTGGGTTCCTTTCGGTTCCCAGAAGACTGACGATTTCAGATATGAATATGAACAATGTTGCTGGGCCCCGGAAGTTGACGAGGTTGTTGCTGAATGTGACTATAGGGAGAAGCTTAGGGGCAGTGAAGGTTATTATGTCGTCGGAGTACAGAGTGAAGGATTTGATAAAGGCAGCGATTGATATTTACGTGAAGGAGAAGAGACTGCCTCTCTTGAAGGAGATGGATCCTGACCTTTTTGAACTTCACTACTCACCGTTTAGTTTGGAAAGTAAGTAACTTGGATTCACTTTCTTTTTATCTTCTTGGTTCTGTCTAGAATATTAGGAGCACAGCGGTAGAATATGATTGTTTGGGTTGTTGTTTTTGTTTCTGGTGGTCCTGATTTTTTTTGTAGCTAAAAGATGACGGCATAGGGTTGGTATTAGATAAAAAGTCACAGAAGATCTCGTGCCGTCGTTGGGGCGGACGGGCAGTCCGGGCCTATCATACATTTATCGAGTCAAGTTTAAAATCAATATTATAAATAAAAATAATTGTTATTTTAAAAGTGAAATTCAAACCATTTAAATATTTATTTGAATTTGATCAAAGATTCTGGTCATTTCGACTCAAATAAGACGTAACTGAGCTGAAAGTACCATCCCTACCTGTTATTGAATCTTTTTTCACGCTATGATGCAGGTTTGGACGCAAATGATAAGTTGGAAAGCTTGGGGTCAAGGAATTTCTTTATGTGTCCTAAGCCTTCTCGCACAGCCTTAGAGAAACCAAATCAGAAGGAAGTCAACCCGTTGACCAAGTTGATGGCGTTCTTGCTGTAGCAACATCATTATTAGAATATCTGCGTAAATTCACATGTTCATAGTTTTGTCATCAAATAGAACTCTTGAAGTCTCGGGTAGTTTTACCCTAATAGTCGGGGTAGTTATTCCTCAACGGGTCATTTTGGTGTTAATTTGTGTAGAGATCAAACGACGCAGGATTGCTGATGTGTTCTGCGTTGCTGCCGTATTGACTCAAGTATCCTCGTGTAAATTTTTAACCATTAATGAAAATTTTAATTTCTCAAAAAAATATTATATAACACATGAGGTTTTTTAATCATTTATCATAATTTAATTAATTTAATCAACAATCAACATACACTTCTTTATCGCTCAACATAACGAGTTTAGTTGCAAAAACTTTTTAACATCTTTTGTGTAATGCTTCTCAACAATGGTGATAAAATATATTCATTTATAAGAACTTTGTGTGACCAAAACGACAATATATTGGCAACAAAAACCGTTTTTCGTCGTTATTTGTTAGTGTTATTTGCGACGATTTAGGATAATCAATGCCAAGTATATAAATTTTTCATGATTACATGTGACAATATTCATATTCATCGCAAAATTTGTTATATTTCGGATAAGATTATGTAAAAATTGTAAAAATTTTCTATAATTGTTGTCAAATATATTTATTTACTAACAATTTTTAATAACGTTTACAAAATGTCAAATTTATTGCTGACGAATTGTTAAATCGTAAGCAAAGGGTAATTTTTAGCGATGATTTTATAATTTTCACCGATTAAAACTTAGTCAAAACACACATATATCGTAGTGATCAGGCATCTCCCCAAGAACATATTTTGAAGGTGAAGAATATATATTTATTATTTGTGAACTAAAGACGAATTAAAGTTCATCAACAGAAATCACCCTAAGCAATAATTGGTTTTCATAAAAAAAAAAATTATACTATGGATCATAGGGAAAAAAACAAGCTTTCTAATACGGGAAGGAATCGGCATTGTCTTCTAAGTTAAAACAGATTTCTATCTCTTTCAGAGAAACCATATCCACCGTCCCCGAACCCTAAGACTGACCAGAAGAGAAGAGGGAAGGAGATATTAGAGTAGGGGAAAGGAGGATGGGGGATCTCTATGTGTGGTTGACATCCTTCTTTTTCCTCATAGCCCTACTTGTCATTATCGTCTTCCAGGTCTATTATACCTCTTTTCTTTTTCTTTTTGGTTAATAATCAATTCACTGAATTTCATACAATGTTTGGGAAGCTTGATGCTTTCGTGGTTTCTTAACGTTGCTCTCTTTTTCCTTTGGCTTTCTGTTATCTGGGATTTTGTTACTGTTGCTTGTTAAGCTTTCCTAAGCTTAAGGATGGGTTATGACATTGGTTTTCTCAAATTCTTTAATCCTAATTATTTAGTGGTTGGGGAATTAGGTTTGGATTTTTTATCATCTGAGCACGCATTACTCCAAAGTTTAACTATTATTAAGTTCCGAGCGTTAACTATATTCATGTTGCTCGTATTACTGGAAGGTTCCTTTTAAGGTAATTTCTGAAGAGTAACTAAATTAGAAGATATAAAGATGAGCTTGTCTTTTGTTAACGGTTGATATAGCTAAACTGGATACTTCTTGCATTGTCTGTCCTCTGCTTTTGGTGTTTGGAATCTAACTTATTGATCAAATGTTGCAGCTAATGTGCTTGGCGGATTTAGAGTTCGATTATATTAATCCTTATGATTCCTCATCACGAATAAACAAAGTGATTATTCCCGAGTACGTAGCAGTAGCAGTTTTATGCTTGTTTTATCTTCTGACGGGGCACTGGTGCATGTCACTGCTGTGTGTTCCATACCTTTACTACAACTATAGGCTGTAAGTACCCTTCTTAATTCACTTCAACATCAATTTTGGCCACTTAAGTTTCTTCTATCTAGGAGGGAGGAGTTTATCTGTGGACAGGTGGTTAGGGGGGCTTGTGTACTGGATTTGAATCTTTTTGGTTATTAGATAAAAACGGTTGAATGTTTAGCAATATGGATAAATGGCATACTTTTTTTTGTCTTATTGCTACTCAATCCATTCTTTTGCAAGCTGATAATTGTTCACTTGTTTGGAAAAAGAGTTATTAAGTTTAGGGTAAAAGTTACTGCTAGTGGAATAGGATGAGAAGACTGTGCGGATACATTTAACTTCAGAATGTACAATAATTTTCTGGTTTGGAACCAATATAATTCATGTTTGATTCTGCAAATTATAGATTTCTTGGTATAGTTCTGAGGGGTATATGTTCCCAGTTTGCTCCCCGTCTGCCTTAAATGGGTCGCACTCCAATTATAAATGGCCCTGTCATTTCCTCATTGACATCTATTAATTTAGAAGGGCTCTGATGCTTGAGAAGCCGTAACTCCCTGTCTGCCTTAAATGGGTTGCACTCTAAGTATAAATTGCCTTTTCATGTCCTCATTTATATCTATTAATTTAGAAGGGCTGATGCTTGAGAAGCCTTTTGGCTTGCTTGATCCAAAGACTTCCAAGTACAGGCTTGCTGTCACACTGTCAAATCTGAAGTTCAAATTATGTTTTTTCATGACAGTTTCTGTATCTTAGGTCAGTTCTTGATTCGTGTTTATGCCTGAGCTTATTATTTGTTAAGCATGTTCGTTCAATATTCAGGACGTACCTAAAATTCTGGAACAATTGAGGTCGCCTTGTTGTTTTATCTTAAAGGATGAATGAAATGCAGCACATGAGATGATGGCCTCCTGTTAAACGGCCCAAATTATCCTAGTGCATATTGTTTGAGCATTGAGATTCTTGAAATTTGCTAAGCTTTTTTCTTTACTTTCATCCAGTTGGAACTTGATATAGTTGCTTTTCTTATTACTCTATTTTGATGAACAGCTATACACGAAAACAGCATCTTATCGATGTTACTGAGATATTCAACCAGCTTCATTGGGAAAAGAAGCTGAGACTTTTCAAGCTCTTCTATCTTATTATTCTCCTCTTTCTGTCCATATTCTGGTATGCCAATGATTTCAGGGCTGCTATCTTTAGTAAAAGTTTCTTCATTCTTGAATCTCTCAGGTCTTAGTTGTTTTGCACTTCTACTTTTGTAGGATGATTTTGACTGCTTTGGAAGATCATGACTACGAGTAATTGGAAGGAGTTACTTGGTACGGTACAGTGCTGCCTTGTTTTAGTGTTTAGCAGGGATCAAGAGATCTGTTGTATCCAAAATTCTAAGAAGATTGGATTTCTTTGATTTAGTGGACTATAGATTAAGGTGTTTTACACGTTTCTCACGCATTGGCTAATGACAAGCACCTTCTCAGCACTTTGTCAGGATTCATACATATATTTGTGCTCCTTTTATTATCATCACGGGATGAGTGAAATGCACAACGATTTTTAAAAGGGTTACTTGTTTGATGAATTCCAGCTATAATGAGTATATATCTAGCAATGCATTGAGGGCAATTGGTGCAAGCCTTTTCAGTCGACATTGGAAGCTTTTACACCGAGCTAACATTTTTGTACAGTCAACTCTTAAAAGAGTGTTTAATTTGTCAAGTTTGTTGTTTGCATTTGACGTTCTAAGTTATGCTCATGCAATTATGATGATGAATTTAGCCTGCTGGCATGTTCCAAATGCCATATTTATTGACCAGTAGCCGTGGAATAGTGTGATAGCAACTCTGAGACGTGTAATCAATGGCATGTAAACTATAATGTCCAGGCATTAGACCTGATTGATAGGAGCAAAGCTGATGCTAGCCAGATGAATGAGTATATATCTAGCAATGCATTGAGGGCAATTGGTGCAAGCCTTTTCAGTCGACATTGGAAGCTTTTACGCCGAGCTAACATTTTTGAACAGTCAACTCTTAAAAGAGTGTTTAATTTGTAAAGTTTGTTGTTTGCATTTGACGTTCTAAGTTATGCTCATGCAATTATGATGATGAATTTAGCCTGATGGCATGTTCCAAATGCCATATTTATTGACCAGTAGCCGTGGATTAGTGTGATAGCAACTCTGAGATGTGTAATCAATGGCATGTAAACTATAATGTCCAGGCATTAGACTTGATTGATAGGAGCAAAGCTGATGCCAGCCAGATGAATCACGAATTGGCATTGTATTGCGCGTGAATCCTGCTGTGTGTACCTCAGGGCCATTCTACTGATTACAAAGGTATATAAATCTCTCTAACTTTTCATTTTTGGGTAACCAATGTATAGAAATCTATTTTCTGAAGAAAAAAAGTAAAAGAAAGATGCAATAAGAGGCAGATCAAACAACAACTTTTTGATAAAGGAAAAACGAAACATCTGCAAAGAAAGAAGAGTATAACAATGACAATATTTGTTAACGAGTGACGCGCAGGTAATAAATTAAAGACCACTGTCACAAATATTTGAGAAAAATGTAAAATAGAGCATGGAATGTTAAAAATGCAATGAGATAAATAAATTGAGCATTTTTCTTAAATTTAAGGAATTTTCATTAATATAGTTAAACTATTTACAATATTACAATGAGGTTTTTATTATGGAATTCCAAAAAGGTCTTTCAAAAATGGTAAATTATAAAAACCAGCTTGCCTTCAAACTATTGGAGAGTTTGTGGGTAACGTCTTTGACTATCACAAGGCTCAAATCTCATTGATGATGAATTCAACAAGTTGATAAGGGCTTGTTTGCTCCTGCTGATAATATATCTTTCTATTCCTCTCCTTTAATAAACTATGAGGGTAAATGCTGTTTGAAAAAGCAAGCTGTCTGTCTTTTGTGAGCAGGATATGCTGATGATCTGTTGGAGTGTACTAGTCCAATTGTACATGTTGAAATACTGTGCAAGTTTATGGAGAAGTTGGCTCCATACCGTTGTGTAGTAGTTGCAATTGAAAAATAAATGGTTCATGTCTTCTGCGAGTGTCTTGCATAAGTCACAAATGGGGCTAAAAGTCTCGTGCCATCGATCTTTAGTGCTTGACCTTTTTTTTAATTGCTAACCAAGTACATATGGAAACCTTGGGACTGATGCATTGTTGCCAGTGAAGAGAATACGAGGGAACCACTGGGGAATCAGTTTAGAGAAGTTTATAGCATTATTTTTTAGTAAAAAAAACCTTTGAGGTGGAGTTTCCACACAACTGTATCCACATTGCTTATGTTTTGGACACTAGGGAAAAACTAACATATTATGAAAACCTCTAAAATGACCAGTCCATTGCTCTTCGGAAATGAGTGATGAGACTTTGGCATAGTGAGGGATGCCATGTCTGAGATGCATTAGATCATTCTTGCGTATTTATGGACTGAAGTCAGTCCAATTATGATACCATAACCATGTGGATGTGCCATTGCCCAATTGATAATGAATATATGGATAAATAATATCCCTTATTTTGAGCATCGGATGAAAGACGCAAAAACCACTCTTGATGATAGGTAGTTGCTGGAAACTTTGAGAAAGGAGATGTTTCGTGAAGCCACTTAATTCAAATGGTGTTTTTATCTTTTAGTAACCTCTAGAGTTTTTTGTGTGTAGAAGAACCTTTTGCATGGTAGATGTAAAGAGTATGCCTAGGTCTCCTTGCTGCCTGGTAGTTGTAACCTCTCCTCACTTCACTTTGGCTTTCTTTGCATTATCCGTATAACCTCACCGGAGGAAGGAATTAATAATTATGTCTAGCTCTTTGATCACTTTCTTGGGCATAATTAAGTGATTAATCCAATGAACTTGTAAATTACTGAGAACTGAAATAATAAGCGTGACCCTAACAGCCATAGAAAGAAACCGATTAAGCCAAGCTAAGATTTTAGATTTATAACGTTCCAAGAGTGGAATACAATCAGAATATCAAAGTTTTGCATGAAAGGGGAGAACTCCTAGGTATTTAAAAGGGGTGTGTTTAACTTCATTCCTAAAAAGCTAGCAAGCTCAAGAGAATTATGCACGTTCGAGGAGCAATAAAAGTTGCTTTTTTGGAGATTTATTCTCAGATCATACCATTTTGAGAATCAGGATTGGATGTCTTCAAGAATATTGATGGAGAACCTGTCGACTCCAAACAAAAGCATTAGATCATCGACAAACATCAGATGAGTGAGTTTAAGAGCACAACATTTATGATTATAGTAGAAGTGACCATTGTGTGAGGTCAACTAACCAATTATTCAAGACAATCCCTCCATGACCAAAACAAAAAGATAAGGTGAGAGGGGATCTCCTTGCCTAATCCCCCTCTCACATTGCAACTTCCATTGACAATGAAGCTTACTTATCAGGTTTGCAAACATAGCATGATCCATTTTGTAAATTGAATAGGAAATTGCAAAGCATCAAGGTAAGCTTGGATAAATGTCCATCTAATTGTGTTGAAGGCCTTGTAAAAAATTGATTTTCTAGGTGCAATTCTTCAGTTTTTTCTAGATTGATACTCCTTAAGAAGTTCTTGCATTAGCAATATATTGTCTCCGATGGAACATCCCTCAATGAAAGTACCTTAAGTAGAAGTGACATGTTCAAGCAAGACTTTTTTTTAATCTTTTAGCTAAAAGCTTGGCAATGACCTTGTAAATGGTATCGCAATATGAAATAGGTTGGTAATCCGATAAGGAGCCACGGGTTAACTTCTTTGGTACAAGGCATACGAAGGTGTGATTGATTTTGCGCAATATCTTACTTGAGCCCAAAGTTTCCAAGATAGCTTATGTAAAAAGTTGTCCAATGATAGTTCAAGTCTATTGAAAGAAATGATTCATAAATCCATGAGGGTTAGGGAATTTTGATGGGTTCCATAAGAAAAGCACTTCTTTATCTTTGTGTCTAAGAAAGGGGAGAGTAGGAAGTCTTTCATATGCTGGTTAATAGGGTTTTAAAAAAAAACAACTCAAATCTGGTAGATGATTGATCTAATGAGTACCCATCAATTGAAGAAAGTACTCACAAATGATAGTCGGAAGGGATTGTTGATCAGAGTATTGGATTATGTTAAGATATATGTTTTGATATCTTGTAAATTAATTTTGAGCATTATTTGTATTTGGACATAATTGGATATATTTGGAAGTTTATCTTGGTTGGGATTCTTGAAGATAAAATTACATGAAAGATAAACTACAACATGAAGATAGAATTTATTATTTGGGATAAAATCACCATATCTAAATAAAGATAGTGTGCAGATTTTTGGTGATTTTTGTAGCTATCTTTGGGAAGCCTATTTTGGTGATAATGATTATCTAAAGTAGCTGAATTTGTGAAGATTATGATTGATGATTTGTAGCTGCAGCTTTTTGGCCAAAAAAATATGCAGTAAGGTTGTATGCAGTTGCGTTTCTATGTTTTTGTGTGAGCAATTACATGCTCTATTAAACTATTCTTGGTAGTTGCATTTTTGGACATATGGGTGAATAATTGAACTGCTACTCCATATCTGTGTGAAGGAACAACGTGCAAATTTTTGGTTGTGTGTAAAGTGATAAAGCAAACACACGCAAGATGGGGCTGAATTGTGTGCAACTTAAAAAAATTTTACAAGTTACTTTTAGTTTAAAATGAAATGACAGGAGCTTCTCTATAATTAAAACAGTAGGAACCTGTTGTGCAATAGGATCCTATTTAAACGAAAGGAGTCTGTTAAGCGATAAAAATCTTGTTAAATGACAAAAGCCTACTAAACGAAAAGTTCTGTTAAAAAACAATTTAAAATAGAAGACATAAGTAAAACTAAAAAGAATCTCTTGCAAGTTGAAAACAGAAGGAGCCTGTTATAAAGTAAAGAAGCCTCTTTCTGAAATAAACACACACACACACACACACACACACACACACAATATAATGTGAAAATTTAAAAGTGAAGGGAAGAGAGAAGGACACAGTCGATTTATACTAATTCGGCTTATAACCCAAACCTACATCTAGTTCCAAGTATCAAACTTGAGTGTTTCAATATAAAAATTAAGTAGCAATTTGACGAGCTTCTTTAAGCTCAGGAGTAAGGTTCTCTAACTTTCTGCGCTCGAAGTGTATAACAAGCTTCTAAAAGCTTACAAAAAATAAAATGCAAAATCAAAAGTAAGTTATTAGATAACAATTTTTCTCTTGATAGAGTGATTTTACTTTTTAAGGCATTATAAGAATAATATGACTCTAAAAAATATAAATGATGCTCAAATGTTTCGAAAGTTTGTGTATGTTCAATTCTTTACAAGTGCTATTTCTCTTCTTTAGATAGTCAATTTCTTCATCTAGTCGTTGCTTCACTTGCATCTTTAGTCAACTAGATAGATTTAAATCTGAATAACTTTGATGTCATCTTTGCAAAAAAATCTTCCAGTAATCACGAAGATAATATATGATCTTCATAATTAGTAGGATTCTTTCAGATAAACCATTTCTAATAAGGTAAGTTCATAATGAAAGTTTTTACAAGAAATGAAGTAATTTCTTGTAATTTTATTTCCCTTTAAAAAATACCATTCTTTATACAAGGAAATAAATCCATTTTAAATAGTTATCATCAAAATCATTAAATATAAACCTTAAGCTAACAATCTCTCCCTTTTTGATGATGACAAGCAATAATTGATATATTTTTGAAAATTTAAAAAGATAATAGATGATTTCTAAAGATATCTATGACTTTTGTATATTCAGACATTTAGAAGGAGCCTGTTTTTAAAAAAAGGAACCTATCATTTATATATTATAGAATTTTACAAATTCAATAGTAGAATCAATCACTTATATAATCAAGGAAGCATTGATAAATATATCATCATATATGCAAAAGTATGCAAAAATGCAAAAAATATGTCCAAATATATTCTCCTCCTTTGTCATTATCAAAAGTAATAGAGCATAGGGAGGAAGTGAAATAAAACAAAATGAAATAAGAAAAAAAAATCAATTGACACAGTCAGTGAGGATTTTTCTTAAGGAGAATTTGCAAATCCAATATTTTTGGAAGCTGTCAATTTGTTCACGTATTTGATCCTAATTAGAGAGAATATTTCTCAGTTATTGCAAGATCAGGTAATTCGTGCTTTTGAGTGGAACAAGGGCTAACTTTGGTGGGGTTGGACCCAAGATACTTGCAACTCTTTCTAACTTTTTTTCAACCCACTCATTGTCTTTCATCTTGTAACCAAATTGGTAAGAAATGAAAGAATGAAACTTTGCTGGCTTATACCAATTAAGGTTATCAAACAACCCTATAAAATATGTAAAAATCTTAGTCAACAACATTCCATAAGGTATAACACCACTTGTGTTCTTGTGACTTTCCTTATCTACCATAAACCTTAAGATCATTGCCGGGAGATTCATCTTATTGCCCTTCAATAAATTGTAAACAACATATGTGTCTAAGAGACTACACCTCTCTACTGAGCTTATACTTGGAAAAATAGAGGCAGTCGAAATGGATGTAAGGTATTTTAGCGGAAGGTCTAAGTGTCTACACCAGGGTTTCCCTTCATGGGAATTTTCAGTATTTATACAAATGAAGTTCACTACTTCTTCTAGATCAATTTCAGTCATGTCCCGCTTATGACAAGGAAGGTCTATCCTACTTGCTGGAATTACACTTCGAATGTTTCCTAAGATTTCCTCTGCGACCAGAATCTTGCAATTGCATACCTAAGAGATGATTGCCGACTTCCTATCAATTTCTTCCTTTCCCATATATGTGTAAAAACATTTGACTAGTTCATCACACATAGTTTCGTCCAAGCTTAAGAAATTCTCCCAACTAACAGCAACAAAATAGGGTGTGATGGGAATACCTATATCATCGAGTATATTGGGAGGCAAGATTCGTCCAGCTACTACCTTTCTCTTCTTGTAGCACATCTTTTATCTTGCTTCAATCTTAATTGTCTGGAATAATTTCACTCACTGGTACTAAAACCTCTCCCTTCTAAAGAATGGTTAGTTTCTTCGATTTTGTTCTTTTGAACTTAGGGATTTCTTCGAATAAAGCCTCTTTGATGAATAACTCTTTCTTTGTAATGACATCCTTAATATTTTCTTCAACCAAAGGCTCTTTGCCTTTTCTTATTTCTTCCATTTTTAATTTCTTTGATTCTTCTTTTTCTTTTCTTTTCTTTTTTTTTTGCCTCAGTAGTTTCTTTTAGTGGAGCTTGTTTTGTAACATTTCCTCTGGCCTGTGATCTTCTTTCTAATCGAGAAGGTTCTTTATCTGAACCATCTTCATTTATTGCCCAGGGCACTTCAAACACTTTCTTCTCTTTGGGACCAAGTTTAGGATTTGGGGAAGTTTTTGAAGTAGGAATGGGTAGGGAGATAATAGGTATGCAAAATGTCACCTTTTTTAGTAACTCTCCTTTACTGAAAGTATCTTCTTCTTCATCACTTTTTTCTTTCTTTTCTTTTCCTTTTTCTTCTTTTTCTTCTTCTGAATTAGAAGCAAATTTTTCAATTGTTTCTTCTTTGTCATCTGAAGAGGAATTAGGATAATCTAGAGACAATATAGCAACAATCTTCCTTTTTCTATCTTTTGGGGTCTCCTGATTGGGTATTTATGAAGTTTGGAGCTTTGAAGAGACAGAGACAGGTTTGGTAATAGTGTCTAGAGGACCTACTATGGGAGACAAAGGTGAGGAATTAGAAGCAAATGTTTGTTCACGATGAGATGTTTTGCCATGGGTAGAAGTTGGGATAAAAAATTTCTTCTGTCCTTTTGATTTTGTTCTTGCCATTATATATGAGCTTGGTGAAGTTTAAGAAAGAAAATAAGAGGCAATAAGAATGCAGAGAGTTAGGGTGCAGAGAGAATAACAGAGAAGATGATAGAAGTTTTCTTAAAGTATACTATGTGATTCTTGAGCGTTGATCTCGTGAGAGGATCAGTAGATATATAGGCCAGAAGAGGAAGCGTAATTGGTTGCATATCTTTTGACAGACGCATATGTAGATTTGTCAAGTGGCACATGCATTTTTGTAAAAGCTTCAAGTTGAAGAAAGGATTGAATATGAATTGATTAAATCATTCACTCCACAGTCTGATAGATAACTGATTAATCGGACTAGAATAAAGATAAAGTCCCATTGTACATGTCAATATTGACAACAAGAAAATTGATAGTAAGAAGAAAATTTGTCAAATTTTGAAATCTTGAGGGTTCAAGTCCCTCTATCCCCAAAACAAAAAAGGCCTCTTTGACTCTCTAATTATTTATTATATTCTCGTTATTATAATTGTATTCTCTCTTTTCGTTAATGATTCAAAATTCGTTATCTTTCTCTAACATGAAATGACGCCATAAATGACTCCCTATTTTTAGGACATGTGTCATTTATAATGTCTGAGAGAAGTCTTCTAAAAGGAGTAAGAGCCTTCTAATATAGAGGAAACTTACTAACCTAAAAGGAGGCTTCTAAACTAAGAGGGGTCTTTTAGACTCTAAGGAGCTTACTAAATTAAGTGAGAGTTTCTAAGGAATATGAATAGAAGGAGCCTGCTAAATGAAATGCAAAGATAAGTAATATAGGATATTCATGCATAAATAATATCAGAGAGTTTTCACATATCAAACTCTTTTCTTAATATGCAAAATCTATCTTCAGAAAGTGACTTGGTGAAAATGTCAACTACTTGATTCTCAGTATTAACATGCAAAAAATCAATGGTTCCTTCTAAAATATGATTTCTAAGTGCTTAGTCCTAGAATGATGCGCAAGAATTTTAGAAAGATTTATAACATTAGTGTTATCACATAATATAGGAATATGAGAAAAGTTTACAGAAAATCTTGTAATTCATGCTTCATCCATAAGATTTCAGCACAACAGCTGGCAGCTGCTATGTATTCTGCTTCAGTCGTGGAAAGCACTGTGCAATTTTGTTTCTTGTAGGACTAAGATACTAGACATCCTCCAAGAAATTAACAATAACCACTTGTACTTTTTCGATTGACTTTATCACCTGCATAATCTGCATCACAATAGCCCACTATATCAAATGAATAAGTTTTTGGATATCATAGTCCAAAATTCATAGTTCCATGGAGATATCGAAAGATTCTTTTGACTGCTTAAAAGTGGATTTCTTTAGGATTTGATTGAAAGTGTGTGCAAAGACACACACTAAGCATAATGTCTGGTCTTGAGTTTATAAGATATAGTAATGATCCAATCATTCCTCTATATTACGTCTCACTATAGCTTTGCCTTTTTCGTCTTTATCAAGTTTAGTTACAGTGTTCATGGGAGTATCCATTAGTTTGGCATTTTTAAAATGATATTTCTTGGTGAGTTCCTTTATGTATTTGTCTTGGCTAATGAAGATTCGGTTTTTGTTTATTTGATTTGTAATATGAGAAAGAATGATAATTCTCCCATCATGCTTATTTCAAACTCCCCTTATATTAATGCTAAAAATTCTTCACAGAATGATGAATTCGTAGCACTAAATATTATGTCATCAACATATGTTTTCACTATAAGTAAATCATTTTCCTTTCTTTTAATAAATAAGATTTTGTTGACCTTTCTTCTTTCAAAATTACTCTCAAGCAGAAAGTTACTAAACCTCTCATACTATGCTTGAGGAGTCTGCTTTAAACCATACAGAGCTTTAGTAAATTTCATCACGTAATCCAAATGGTTTTCATCTTCAAAACTTGAGGGTTGCCTAACAAATAGTTCTTTGTTAATGCAACCATTTAAAAATGCACTTTTAACATCTATTTTGAACAACTTGAAGTTTCTATAGCTTGCAAAGGCAAGTAAAATTCTAATTTATTCCAATCTAGCAGCAGGTGTATAAGTTTCATCAAAATCAATACCTTCCTGTTCATTGTAACCTTGAGCTATAAGTCTAGCTTTGTTTCTTACCACCTTACCATTTTCGTCAAGATTGTTTCTAAATACCCACCGAGTCCCAATGATTGAGATATTTTGAGGACGAGGTATTAGATTCCAGACTTTGTTTTTGTCAAATTGATTTAGTTCGTCTTTTATGGCTAAAACCCAGTTTTCATTAGTAAGGGCCTCTTCTACGATCTTTGGTTCTATGTATGACATGAGAGGAACAAAGTTGTTCTTAAATGATGATCTTGTTCTTAGAATTTCATAGGATCTCCCAAAATATATTGACGTGTATCAAGACCTCTCTATTCTCTCGGTGTTTTTCGTTGCACATGCTCCTGCTGGGAAGTGCTTGAGGAAGGAGCCTGCTCTGTCCTAGCTTTAGAAGGACCTTATTGATTTTGTAATTCTGAAGGTATTAAAGGTGTAGTTTATTCTCCGATGAATTTTTAGGTACCAATGGATGCTTTTCATCATCTGAGTTGGTTGTTGTTGTCGAAGGTAGTGCTTTGTCAAATACCAAATGTATTGATTCTTCTATCTTCTTTGTTCTTTTATTATATAATTTGAATCCTTTATTAGTGGCACTATAGCCCAAGAAAATAGCTTCGTCAAATCTCGCATCGAACTTTCCAAAATTTTCTTTCCCATTGTTTACAATAAAACACTTGTAGTCAAATGCTCAAGAGTAAGCAACATTTGGTTTTCTTCTTTTCTATAGCTCCTAGGGGTCTTTTTCAAAATAGGTCTTATAAGAAATTTGTTAAGAGAGTCGTGGATATTGCTTCTACTCAGTATCTATGAGGTAGTCCGCTTTCACATAGCATGATCCTGGTCATATCAACCAAAGTTCTGTTCTTTCTCTTTACAAATCCATTTTGTTGAGGCGTCCTTGGACAAGAGAAGTTATGAGTAATATCATTGCTATCATATAATTCTCCAAACTTTATGTTATCAAATTCTCCTCCATGATTGCTTCAAATTGAAGTTATGCAGTATCCTTTTTCTATCTAATTTTTTTTTGCAAAACTTTTCAAACACTTTAGAAGTGTCATCTTTATTTAATAAGAAATAAACCCATGTAAATCTAGAGTAGTCATCTACTAGAATAAAACCTTAATGTTTACCATTAAAACTTTGAGTCCTAGTGGGACCGAATAAATCCATGTGCACAAGTTCAAATAGTTTGCTAGTAGACATAATATTTTTAGGAGGAAAGCTACTTTTAAGTTGTTTACGTTTTAAACAAGCCTTACAAACTTGGTTGCTTCGCACTTTAAGGTTGGTAGTCCTCTTACTAACTTGTTTTTGGACAATGTTGATAGAATGTTCATACTGACATGTCCAAATCTTCTGTGCCGGATAAACGAATCCTTTTCTAGAAAAACAAAACACTTAGGCCCCGTTTAGTTGGCACGAATTATTATCTGGGAAAGTAATCTTTTTCCTAATATTTAAATTATTACGTTTGGTTCATTTTTTTTGAATAATTAGGAAAGTAAAAACTTTCCTAATTTCAGGAAAGTAGTAGCACTTTCCCTGGATTCTAAATCCCAACACCCCTTGGTATTTAGATTACTTTCCTTAGGAATTTAATCTAAAAATTATACTGGCCAATTTAACCCTTCTTTCTCTCTCAACTCTCCAACAACTCTTTTATTAAAACACTACCTCCTCTTCTAATATTCTTATTCTACAACAACTCTTTCTTCAAAACACGACCATTTCTTTAGATATTCTTCTTCTTCTGTCGTTAGTACGACTTGTTTTGCTTGATTCTTCTTCTCTTCAAATATTCTTCTTCTTCTTTTTAAAAACACGACCACCTCTTCAAGTATTCTTCTTCTTCTTCTTTCCTTCTTACTTTTCTGTAGTTTTCGTTTGCTCAATTCTTCTCCCTTCAATTCAATTCTTGGGTCCTATCCAATTCTTCTCTACATGGTCGTTTCACAACTCATCCAAATCGAAGCTTTGTTGAGCGAAGGCGATTTTTTATAAACAAAAAGTTTCAGTTTTGTATGGTCTGTGATTTTAAGGCTTTTAGGTATTTTGATCTGCTACGAATCTGAAGCTCAAAGCACCCATCAAGAATTGCGGTAGTGCTCCACCCACGGTTGACGAATCATGAAGTGCTGTGGGTAGTCTTTTCGGGAACTACAGTTTCATTAATAATAACAACATTAGTGATAAAGTTAGTAATCTAGGTTTGACAGAGGATGAGATTCGGTTGCATCCATCGTATCTTTCCTATTATTATTCACACGATAACGCAAACCCGAGGCTACCTCCACCTTTCATATCAAAGGAGGATTGACGTGTTGTGTAGAAGTTTCAGGGTGTTGGGTCATCGGTTGGCAGTACAGTAGACTTTAGAAATAAGTTTGTTGATAATCGTCAAAATTCATCATTGTTCACAATAGAGCTAGCATGTTCTGTTCAGAATATGGAGAATGAATTAACATTTAATAATAATTTTAATTTTTGTTCAGGGATATAATTGGAAAAAAAGTTAAAATTAAATTACATTCTATAATATACTGTTGCATACCAAACATTATAATAAGAATCCACCCAACTTTCCTATTAGAATTCTTATAAGTATTCAAACATTTAAATATCTTTACTTTCCATAGATTTATTTTCCAAGGAATCAAATTCCAAATTAACTTTACCTTCTCGCCAACCAAACGTGGTCTTAACACTTTGTGAGGACATGTCTTTTAGTTGAGCACAATATATATTCTAATTTCTAGGACCAACAAACACAATATTATCATTATGAATATTGACAATTTCATAATGAGATGTGTAGAAAATAACTTTGTAACCCTTGTCACATAGCTGACTCACACTCAACAGGTTATATTTCAAACAATCAACAATGAGGAAATTATCAATAGAGGTAGAGTTAGAATCACTAATTTTACCAATTCCAGTGACCTTTGCTTTATTTTTGTTTGCAAAGATAACGTTACCTTTGTCCTTTCTTTCAATGTAGTTGAAGTGTAACATTTTACCTATCATGTGTCTCGAATAATCACTATCAAGTATCCATTGATTCTCCCTTGTCTCCATTTTGAAACATATTTGCAAAAATCATTATCTCATTTTTGGTACCCAAATTTTTCTGGATCCTTTTAGGTTAGTAGTTGGACCTTTTAGTTTTCAAACATACATTTGAGATAATTTCTTTTTACAAAAATTACAAGAATGACTAATGTGATCATGTTTACCACAGTAATAGCACATAATAGATGAATAATAGTTGTTATGATGTTTGTCACTTAGCAAGTTCCTGTTGTTTTGGCTAGAGCTGCTGCTGGATTTAACAAAGAATTTTTTGTATGGCTTGATATTAGTATTTTCATAGTCTCTTATTTTGACCTTACCAAAAATGCATTTACTAACAAGCAATGCATCAAGATTCTTCCTTCCATCAACAAAATTTCCAGATCTTTTTATAGAGATAAGATCTTTACAACGCTTTTCTCCTTTTCAAGTTCTAAAGCGAAGACTTTTTCTTCTAATACCTTATCATAATCAATTTTTAGTAGTGTATTTTCCAATTTAGCTACTCTTTCTTCAAGAACTTCATTTTCAGAAACCTTTTGCTTATAGTAAACCTCAAGAGACATATTCTTGGTCGCCAAATTCTCATTTGCAGATTCCAATGATTTAATCCTACTCTTTAAAGATGCATCATTGCTCTTAGACTTCCCAACTTCTTTGAAATACTTCACTATTAACCTTTTTTACTAATCATAAAATTTATGATATGGATTTTTTAATTCATCAACTTCAATATTAGAGTTAGAATAATATACCTCATCGGCTCCTGATTCAATTGTGAAGCAAATGTTGTTGACTTCTTCTGGCTCTTCTTTTTCAAAGTTTTCAAAATCCTCATCTGACTAGGCTGTAGTCATTGCTTGTTTCTAGATTTTCTATTCTTTGAATTGTCCTTTTGAATTAGAGAACATTATAGTCTTATGTGTCCAGGCTTCTTACTGTGATATCATACGATTTGATTATTTTATGTATTGCTATTGCTGTTGCTGTTGCTACCTTTTGGTAGGAACTTGTTGTTCCTAGCTTTCTTGTTTGTTTCTCTTTTCTTCATCAGCCTTTTTTTTAATAGAAATGGGCATATTTTGAACCATAAAGTTGAACTCATCATCTCCATCTATTTGCAACTCAGTGTCATTTTCATCATCGTTTGATTCGTTAGTTGCTTTTAGTGCCATTCATTTTTTATAGGAGGATCCTTCATCTCGCGTAAGCTCGGTTTCATGAATCATCAGATTTTCTCGTATCTAGTCGAGTGAAATAGTTTCTACATTCTTTACTGTTTCTAGAGCTATTACCTTAGGTCTCCATTCCTTTAGTAGTGGCCTAGAATCTTCGTTACAAGCTTGTCATTGTGATATATCTTTTCCAAGTTCTTTAAAACCATGATGATGTTGTTGAAGTGTCCGAAGAATTCATCTATGGTCTCTCCCTATTTCATGCAAATAGTTTCATATTGATGCACTAAAAGACTTATTCTATACTTCTTTACCTTATTTGTTCCTTCAAACGTGACTTGTAGTTTGTCCCACATTTTCTTTACTGTAAAATAGTAGGATATTTTCTCATATTCTTTTAGAGATAATACACAGATTACATGATGTTTTGCTTTAGTGTTTAGTTGTGCATTTCTTCTATCAGCATTAGTCCATACTTCTATGTTATCGGAAGTAGGAATTGTAGCTCCAACTCTAATTACTTGCCATACTTCAATATCTACAGATTGGAGATATATGGTCATTATCTCTTTCCAATATAAGTAGTTGTTTCCATTGACATAAGGAGGCTTTGAGACAGATTTCTTTCAAAACCTCTAAAGGTGTTTGCCATAATCTATCATACGATGTAAAACACAAAAATGTGAAATCTTGTTTTGATATCAAATGATAAAGCAAACACACGTAAGAGGGGAGGTGAATTGTGTCTGACTTAAAAAAATTTATAAGCTACTTTTAGTTCAAAAAGAAATGACAAGAGCCGGTCTATATTGAAAATAGTAAGAGTCTGTTATACGATAGGACCCTATTTAAATGGAAGGAGCCTATTAAGTGATAAAAAGCTTGTTAAACGATAGGAGTATACTAAATGAAACGTTATGTTAAAAACAATTTAAAACAAAAGACGCCAGTAAAATTACAAAGAACATCTTGCAAGTTGAAAATAGAAGGAGCCTATTATAAGGTGAAGGAGCCTCTTTTTGAAATAAAAACACACACACATAATATAATTCAAAATTTTAAAAGTGAAGAGTAGAGAGAGAAGGACGCAGTCGATTTATACTGGTTCTGTTTACAATCCAAGCCTACGTCCAGTCTCCAAGTATCCCAATTTGAGTGTTCACTATAAAAACCAAGTAGTAATTTGACGAGTCTCTTCAAGCTCATGAGTACATACTTTTCAAGGTTCTCTAACCTTCCACGCTCGAAGTGCATAACAAACTTCTAAAAGCTTACAAAAAAATTAAATATAAAATCAAAAGTAAGTTCTCAAAAAACAATCTCTCTTGATAGAGTGGTTTCACTTTCTAAGGTGCAATAAGAATAATATGACTCTCAAGAACATAGATGTCGCTCGAATGTTTCGAAAGTCTATGTATGTTAGTTTCTTCAGAAGTGTTATTGATGTTCTTTAAATAGTCAATTTCTTGAACTAGTCGTTGCTTCACTTGCATCTTTAGTCAATTGGATGGATTTAAATCTGAATAACTTTGATGTCATCTTTGCCAAAAATCTTCCAGTAGTTACGGGGCTAACATATGACCTTCATAATTAGTAGGATCCTTTTATATAAACCATTTCTAATAAGGTAAGTTCATAATGAAGGTTCTTGTAAGAAAGATAGTAAGTTTCCTATGATTTTATTTCCTTTTTTAAAAAATACCGTTATCTATACAAGGAAATAAATCTAATTTAAAATTTAAAATTAAACAATCTATCCATCATTATTGTGCAACTGCATTTTCTATCTGTTATTTGATTTTTTTGAACTATTTTGGTGTGGTTTTTGGGTGAAAACGTTCAGTAGTTGTCATAGATGCTGCAGCTCTATTTGTTTAACGTTTCAGTGATGAAACATTTACTTTTTTGCTGAGATTTTATGACTACTATGCGTGGGATATTTCAGTGACATTATTAAAGGCTCACAATAGATTTCTTAGTGGACAACTTCTCGTTCTTTTGTTAAAGAAGTTGACTTTTTAGGAAATTTGTTTTTCTTATCTCAAGTGTCTTCATTTATGTCCATTATTGGTTCAATCACTTGAGTTGTTTAATTACTATCTTTATTGTTAAACATTGTTGAGAAAATCCTATGCCAAGATTAGCACAAGGCAGTCATATTGTTGGGTGTGAATTATTTTCACAGGTTATAAGGACAAGGGATAGTGTCAAGAGTTGAGTGAGTTGGCTTTATAATGCCTTAAGTAAAACTATTACTGTTCTTTGGTGAAAGTGATTAAGCTGGGTGAGGGCCTACAGACAAAGGCAACGTGTGTCGAACTGCATTACAAAATCTTAAGTGTTGATTTTTTTATTTCATATTTAATTTTTTTGTTTCCTATTTGTCAGAAAACTTATAGTTGTTACGATTGATTTATAATTTATGTGAAACTACATCCTTTCAAATTTTTAGTTAGTATCAGAGCAGGTCACCAAATCAGAACTTGGCATATCAAATTGGTACAGATCCGTGTTTTGCAATTATGGTTATAAGAGAAAGGGCATCAGTCATTAGGCCTCCGTTGCTAGATGGTTCGAATTACCTTGCTTGGAAATCAAAAAGTAAAGTATTCATTTAAGCACAAAGCAATATGGCATGGACTTCGGTGTTGAATGGTTAGACATATCCAATGATGATTGATTAAAGTAATGAAGTGATATCTTAAGATCCATTTGAATGGATAAGAGCTAAAGAAGAGGGAGAGCTTCGCAATTCTCATACATTGAATGCAATATTCAATGTTTTTGATGAAGGACGCTTTAGTATGATTGCCACATGTGAATCAGTGAAAGAAACATGAGACACTTTCCAAACTATACATGAGGGATCGAAATTTGTGATAGCCTCGAAACTTCAAATGTTGGTTATGAGATTTGAAGAGCTAAAGATGGATGAGAGTGAAACTATTGGAGACTTCCATGAGAGACTACGTGACATAGCAAACCAAAAGCATCAACTTAGGAAGAAGTATTTGAATCTGAAACTTGTTAAGAAGACATTGAGATAATTGCCTTCGAGATTCATATCAAAAATTGTAGCCATAAAAGAAGCCCATAATATCAGTGAGTTATCTTTGGATAAGGTAATTGAGATTCTTACTAACTTTGAGATGAATTTGTTGAGAGATAAACATGAAAAGAACAAAGGATTGGCATTGGAAGCCGAGATTGGTAAAGTCTTGAACGAATTGGGACACGAATCCAATGAGAATGAGGATATGAAGTTATTGACAAGAAATTTCAACAAGTGGTTAAAGAAGTTGAAGAAAGATAGACTTCAGTTTATGCAAAACAATAGGAGCTCATTAAATAATAACTTCAAACAACATGCTAAAACTCAAAAGGGTGAAAAAAGAAAATTCAATGTCATGAATGTCAAGGCTTCGGACATTTGCAAGTAGGATTTACGAACACTTTGAAGAAGAGAAAAAGGGAAGTTCTATATAAGCATTTAGAGTGAGAATGAATCCGGAAGTGAGTATGGTAGTGAAGAAGAATTTGTGAGTAGTGCTACGTTGGTTGCTTTATACAGTAAAAGTCCAGTTGCTTGCTTAACAGCAATCAAGAAGGAAGAAACTGATGACGAGATCGTGGGTAAATCATTTCAAAATTTCAAGAAAAATGCAGATGAATTAGTCCAAAGCTTAGTTTTAGATTATGGCAGTGATTCAGAAGACAAAATTGAGGATATTTACAAAACCTATGAGTTAATATATGCAAAGTGGGTGCAAACATGTAAGAAAAATGAAAAGTTAAAGAAGGAAAACTCTACAATGAAAAACATCATTCAAGACATTAAGAAGAAGTTGTTATCTATCATAGATGAGCTTGATGAAAAAAAATTGAAGATGGTCAGTATGGAAAAGGAATAAGAATGTTAAATGGAGGTATCAAAAAATTAGAACAATTATTGGAAACTGGTAAGATTAAAGGAGACGTACAAGGTGTCGGATACAAAGGTGAGTGTTTTAAGGTGAATGATAAGAAAATCAATGGTGTAACCATATCTATCTAAAGAGAAATCTCAAAGAAGAATTGAAATTTCATACCTACATGTCACTTTTGTGGGGCAATCGGGCACATAAGGCCTAGTTAGTAAAAGCTTTTACAAATGATATTTCAAAGGGGTAAAAGCTGAAAATTTAGACATTTTCTATTAAATTTCCAGCAAGAACCCATGTTGCCAAAACACACTTGGTTTAGAAAAGGTCAACTACAAGCTATTGTAGCTCTTAAATTCACGAGGGTTACTTCACATAATAGTTGGTATTTTGATAGTGGGTGCTCACGTCACTTGACAAAGGAAAGGAACTACTTTACCGATAATTAAAGTTGTGTGGATGGGCATATTACTTTCGGTGATGGAAAGAAAGCTTCGACCATTAGAAGAGGAACCCTATGTGTGGATGGATTGCAACACCTAAAAAATGTGCCTCATGTTGATGGGTTAAAAACCAATTTGGTGAATATAAGCCAACTTAGTGATGATGGATTATTGGTTAAATTCATTAGTGATGAATGTAGGGTATTAACCGAACAAAGAGAATGTTTGGTGAGTAGCAGAAGATCGACAGACAATTGTTATATGTTGTAGGTTACTACCTCTTACAAATCAGCCTCATCTGATGACAGAGACAATGTGATGAGGAATAAGGCCAGGTTTAAACTTTCTCAAGGGGAACAGGGATTATGTGTTTTACATTTTTGAAGTATATTGATGTTGTTTCTTAAAAAAGGTAGGTTTGAAAGAGTTAACATCTAGGTTTTTTTAGTTTTTTTATTTATGAGTTTTCTAAGGATTAGTTAATTGGTGTGCGTTTGACTTCTTCTTACTTGTTGAATGAAGTGAAAATGAGTCTTTGCCTGATGATTGAGAGTTTTTTTTATAGATTTTGATCTACAGAGTTGAGAAAATGTTAATACTTCGTTAGAGAGTTGTAGGAAGATTTGGGCTTTCTATTATTTGGGTTTTTCAAGTTTTTTTTGGTTTCTATCTATATTGTGGGCTGTATGAGTTTAGGAAATATGCTTTCATATGGTTTATGTAAGGGGGAGATCAATTAAGTTTAATTATGTTTCATTGAATGCATTTTAGGGCTTCTAAATTTAATCAATCGTACGTGGATGGCTTTGATGTAAGTGATAATAAGTTGAATAGCATTTAGACTGGTGGTAAATTGTCATCTTGGTCTTCTGCTGCTGTACTACGTGCTTATGATTCTTCCGCTGTATATTGCTGATTCTTATGCCTCTTTATTTGCTGAGATTGATCGTATTAAAGGCATTCTTCGCTTTTCCATTGTTTTTTCCCAAGGGGGAGATATAGGATTGTTTGTTTTTATCTGATATTTCTGCTTTATTGTTGACTATTCAATTCAGGAGAAGATTTCAAGGTATCTCCATGACTATTAGTCTTGATTTTTGGCATATGTTTGTCCCAAAGGAGAGAAAGGATGATTATTGGTTGTGGTTGTTTTGTTTACTTAGAGAAATTGGATGATTTGTTTGAATCATTTTGGTTGTTTTTGTTAACTTTGGTATTATTATTATTTTGGATAATTGTAAATTGCTTATGAGAACTTGACGAACTTGTCGTTATGTGAACTTAATGTCATTTGAAAGTTATTTAGAGCTCTATGTTCAATTAAGGGGGAGTGTCCAATTATCTTTTAAGCAGGAGTTCCTATATATGACAAATAATGTCAAAAAGGTAGAAATTGTTAAGATATATGTTATGATATCTTGTAAATTAATTTTAAGCATTATTTGTACTTGGACATAGTTGGAAGTTTACCTTGGTTGGGGCTCTTGAAGATAAAATTACATAAAAGATAAACTACATCATGAAGATATGATTTATTATTTGGGACAAAATCACCATATCTAAATAAACATAGTGTGCAAATTTTTGGTGATTTTTTTAGCTATCTTTAGGAAGCCTATTTTGGTGATAATGGTTAACTAAGATAGCTGAATTTGTGGAGATTATGATTGACGATTTGTAGTTGTGTTTTTGTTGGGTTTTGTGTGGTTTTTTAGCCTGAAGTCATGTGATTTTTTGGCAAAAAAATGTGTAGTAAGGCTGTATATGCAGCTGCGTTTCTTTGTTTTTGTGTGAGTAATCACATGCTTCATTAAGCCATTCTTGCCAGTTGCGTTTCTGCATATATGAGTGAATAATTGGATTGCTACTCCATATCTTTGTGAAGGAACAATGTGCAGATTTTTGGTTGTGTGTGCAATTGTATTTTTGTGGGGTTTTAATGGTGAAACAATTATTCAATTGATGAACATATAGTGGCTGTGTTTTCTCTATTTTTGTGAACATTACACGATCTATCCATCATTATTGGGCAACTGTGTTTTCTATCTGTTGCGTGATTTTTTTGGGCTATCTTGGTGTGATGTTTAGGTGAAAAATGTGCAGCAGTTATCATGGGTGTTGTAGCTCTATTGGTTTAAAGTTTTGGTGATGAAATGTTTGTTGTTTCGTGGGATATTTTAGTGGCATTATTGAAGGCTCACAATAGATTTCTTGGTAGACAACTTCCCATTCTTTTGTTTAAGAAGTTGAATTTTTATGAAAGTTGTTTTTTCCTATATCAAGTGTCTTTGTTTATGTCTGTTATTTTTTTTCAATCACTTGAGTTGTTTAATTCTTATCTTTATTATTAAATATTATTGAGAAAATCTTCTGTTGAGGTTAGCATGAGGTAGTTGTGCTATTGGGTATGAATTACTTTGATAGGTTGTGAGGACAAGGGATGATGCCAAGATTGGGCAAGCCAGATCTATAATGCCTTGAGTAAAACTATTGTTGTTCTTTAGTGAAAGCGATTAAGTTGGGTGAGGGCCCTATAGATATAAGCAAGATGTGTCGAATTGTGTTACCAAATCTCGAGTGTTGATTTGTTTATTTCTTATTTAATTTTTTGTTTCGTATTTCGTGTAAGTAAGGATGCATAAAAAAATTTAGTGTTCTAATCCCCTTCCTTCAACCAAGTCACTCTTACCTTGTACTGAAGTATGGACTGATACAAAAAGAGAGCTTATTGATATTCCTTACGTCACAAAGTTAAGACCTGAGTTGAGAATTGTGAGGAGATAGATAACATTCATCTTGAGCTATCTGGAGCCTTGTTTTACACTCATGGAGCTAGCGAATATATTGAGAAGAGAAGTTTTTAAGGGAGGCTTTTACCCTTCATAATTTCTACATAAGCTGGAAGGACTTGTAGCCTTCATCCTGTATTTGCCAACAACTTATGACTAGGTCTAGAAAACCTTCTTGCTTAGTGAGGCCATTAAAAAACTTGAAAGGTGTTCCTTTGAATTTCGGATGGGATAAGTTACGAATCATGATGCTAGAATGATCAGAAAGGAGATTATAACCAAAAAATGCATATGATTAAGGGAAAACAGATAACTTGCTAGGATTAACCAAGGCCCTATCCATCTTCCGTCTAATTAAATAAAAGCCCTATTTTTTTTGTTAGTCCAGGTAAGAAGTCTACCATTAAAACATAGGTCAGTTAGCTGAACTCATTAGAGAAAAGATTCTAACTCTTTACTTATAACTAGTTGTGGGCCTCACCTGCCCTCTGTTTCTATAGTGGTCTTGATGCAATTGAAATCACCAGTCACTAACCAAGGATTTGTGATGTTACTTTCCAGTTGTTGCAAAGAATTCCATAAGAAAGCTCATTGAAATTGAAATTTGGAAGCAAATATGATAGAAGGAACAAATTTAGTATTTATGTTATTGAGTAAACACAATAGATGTGATGTTGAGAACTTTCTTCAAGTACCTAGACATAAACACGTTTCATGTTACAGTAGCAAAGAATTTTGCCATTATAGTGAGAAGATAAGTTGGTAATGAAGGACTAGTTAGCTCCCAAAAGCTTAGAGATGTGAGAAAGACATGAAGCTCTGATTTTGGTTTCTAATAAACCGACTATACAAGGCTTTTTATCCATAACAATATCTTTAACCGTGCCTATTTATGATGGTCATTATGCCCCCGTACATTCCAGATAAGCATCGTCATGGAGGAGTATCCCCTCTAGGATTTTTGTTATTCTTCTTGTGAGTTGGATTTTCTTCTAGATCTAGTATTTGGATTCGAAGTTTGGAGAGTGGAGTTGCCTTGATTAGTTTGACTAACAAGCTAGTCCTTTAGCATCAAAGTATCTTCTTAGCTGGAGATACAGAATTACGATTTACACCATGCTCAAAATTTTCTAATGAAGAGGGAGATTGGTTCAGCATTTCTGTAGTGATAGCAAATTCTAAATTGAGTGTAGCCTAAGTAGCTGAAGAACTATCAGACTAACCTGAAATATTAAGGGCATCAGTGTCTTGTTCAGCTATTCATGTAAGTTGAGATTTGGAAATGTGTCCATCCTAATTATCATGGGTTATAAACTGCCCCTGTTGCTGGAAAGTATGGGAATCCTCTGCTACAGTAACAGGAATGAGATTTATGTGTCTCACAGTGCTCCAGTGATATGCTTATCTTGATATCCAAAAGGATGAAATACCAAAATCAACTCTTAAATTTTATGAATTGTTAAATGTGGTTCCTTTTATTTTAAAAAATTAATATAGCACTTAATGCTTTCCTTTTAGTACGATTTTATCTGCAGTAATAATAGTATTATTAGATCACATGACAATTTGCTAAAGTACATCTGTACTGACCACCGTACTTGTAATTTGACAAGTTAAACTCAATTAAATTCATTAATAGTAAAATTATCATATAAATTAACTAATCCCTAAAAGTTTTTCTTGTTAACTTTAATTTGCTAAGTAGACGATATATTTACAGTCTTAATAATTTTTTGGATCTAACTTCTCATATTACATGTTTTGTAATAAAGTATGTTCAAATACTATACTTGTGAACATGAGTTATAGCTTCAGACACTATAATGAAATTGAAATTGCTGTTGGATTTATATGAACTGGCCTTTGGAGGTTATTTATGTAACCATTTTGGAATTGAACTAACATTCCTTTGGTTACATACTAAGAGAGCAATTTAAACTTGATTTCGACTTCATTTTGTCCTATATAATTTAAAACTCCTTGTTTGATGGTTTTCTACTTCGTGTGGTTTTCTTAGAATTATGTGTTAATGGCAACATGTTGACTACAAGGAAAACTTAAGAGTGTTGTAAAGAAAATTTAAACACCAAATCACGGATTAATTTCATAATTAATCAGTACAACTGATTAACTTTAGGATTGCAACATACTAGATTCAATAATTGTATGGAGAAATACTTGGAAATTGAAAAAAATTGAATTCATTGTTATTTTCTGTGAAACAGAGTGACAAAGACGCAGAGAATTGACTACTGCTATTCCAAACCCTGATTAGAAAAATCCCATACAGTGCTCAATGGGGCGATTGTATTTAAGGTTAGCTAGCAGTAGGGCCTCCTATACACTGCAAAACATGAGTCAAGCCTACCCATCATAGTAAGCCCATGAACACAGGCTCAATGGCACGATTGATAGATAATTACCAAACCCAATTATCTTGGCATATAATTAATTGGGGTTTGTACAAAATTATGCTTATTATGCTAGTCAACAAAATTAATGATAAAATTCTATCATTCTCCCACTTAGACAGCATAGCCAACATCAATGAACAACAGAAACAAATCCCCATATTAATATAATAATATATGGCCACAATAGAATATCAAAGTAGAGTCGACAATCTCTCAATCATAAGTCCAAAACGAGGTTACAAGTACCTCAACAATATAGAAATCAGACCTGATAGGAGTATGATAGCATATATGCAAGATACCTATACCTCGATGACCTAAACAAAATGTGTCATAAGGAAATGCACACAAAATGGTGATCTGTTTGTGCAATTCCAAACAAAATGGCCCAAGAGATTTAACAAAATATCTCAGAATAACATAATGAAACTGGGTATAAAATGTCTCTAACAAAATGCCATATATATATAAACATTTAAACGTATCTGGGCAGTATATCAATAAAGTATATTGCAATAACAATAATAGCAACAATCATATGCAAAAGTCTCTAGAGTGAATAACAAAATAATCAAATACAATGTTGCTATCAAATATTAACATAAAAGATAGACTCTCACTAATCCAAGGCATCAAAAGATCTAAATAGACCTATACGGGTTACATGATTCACAAAAGCCTTAACAGTCAAGCCTTTCGTTAGAGGGTCTGTCACTATAAGATCGGTGGGTATATGCTCTATGGTTGTCTAAAACTCCTTAACCTTCTCTCTAACAAACATATACTTTGTACAAAATGCTTCGAACGCTTAGATTTCTTACATATTTTAGAGAAGCCTACCACAGCAGAGTTATCACAATATAGGGTTAGAGGTCTGGAAACACTCTCCACAAGATGAAGCTCAACAATGAAATTCCTCAACTATATTGCCTATCGAATAGCTTCGTAACAAGCCACATACTCTACCTCCATAGTTGAAGTTGTTGTAAGTGTTTATTTAACACTTTTCCAAGATACAGCTCCTCCAACAAGCGTAAAGATATATCTTGATGTGGATTTGTGATCATCAGGGTAGCCACCATAATCAGAATTAGAATAACCTATCATTTCAAGGTGATCAGACATCCTATAAGTGCGTATGTAATCTTTGGTACCTTGTAGACCTCAGAACTTGTTTCATAGCTTGCCAATGACCCACACCAGGGTTGCTCAAGTATCTCCTAAGTACACCAACAACAAAAACAATATCAGGACTTGTACAAATTTGAGCATACATAAGACTGCCAATAGTAGAAGCATATGGGATCTTTTCCATCTCTGACTTATCTTTAACATTTTGAGGATACTGGCTATTTGAGAGTTTGTCACCCTTTTGAATGGGTGCATTGCAAAGATTACAAGTCTTCATGTTAAATATATTCAAGATCTTTTCAATATACCTTTTCTGAGACAAACCAAGAACAAAAGAAGCATCGTCGAGATCTTTCATATCAAAATGAGTTGTCAACATTTGTTTAGTCTCAAAAAGAAAACCCATATCATTACTGACTAAAAGAATATCATCAATATATAAGACAATAATAACGAATTTTCTCCCACTATTCTTCAAGTAAATGCATTAATCAACAACATTTTCCTTGAAGTCAAAAGAGCAAACAATTTGGTCAAACTTCAAGTACCATTGTCTGGAGGCTTGTTTCAGCCCATAAATGGATTTTCTCAATTTACATAGCATGTGTTCCTTACCTTTCTCAACAAAACCAGCAGGCTGATTGTAACAACCCACACCCTACTGGAAGGGGTAAAATAGTAAATTTGGCATAGGATGAAATGGATCGGAATGACTTAGGACTGTTCATGCATAATAGGATTGGTACATAGTACCATTTGTGCACATGAAATTACTG
>JANIJH010000224.1:60114232-60154790 GCA_024520975.1 Erythroxylum areolatum | reverse complement strand
ATTTCAACTCACATCATCCATGCACCATTCACACTTCATTAACATCAAAAGAATAAAGTTTTTACAATGCTTTAGTGTGTATTTCGAGCCACCTTACATCATAGTCCAAAAATACTAACCTTACAAGAATAATAATTTCTTAAAATGCGACTAGAGCCTTGTTTTACATCATCTAACTTCAAAAGAAAAAATATGCAAATTGGAGTGATGCCTTGACTCTCGACTCAATCACTCAATATCTTGTTCATCGCTTATAGATGGGGAGGAATGGGGGTGAGCTTAAAGCTCGTGAGTAATAGTTTCATAATCGGTAACAAGCAAAAACCCTTGAAATCCCTCATGATCATAACAAATTTTCATGAAAATCCATACAATATAAATTTCTCAACATGCATAAATCAAACAATCATCAAACATGTCAACACATGTAAACACATAAGCACATCATAATGGTTTGGGCAGATCCATATACATGACGAACTACACAATTCCACATAATGGTCCTGTGTAGTCGTAAACTTGAGGGAGTCCATGAAGGAGCTCCGTGCTACTAGCAGGCAGGCAGAAAAAGCCTTTAACTTGGTCAACGTACACGTGACATTCTTGAATGGACTACACCAAACCCACATAACATGTAATTCATGAACGAAAAATAGTTTGCCTAATTGGCACATTTTTGGAAAACTTGATTTCATGTACTTGGTATCCTTTCAAAATTATTTTCATTTTTGTTTCATAGTTCATGCACAAAATTCATACACACACATATAGCACTTTCTCAAAGCATTTAAAGAACAATGAATACACATTTTAAAGGTAGTTGGAAACATTTATTTCCTTTTCTTGAAAGAAACATTGATGGCTTATTATTCAATTATAAAAAAATAACCCACCTTAGTCTCCTTGCTTGAAAACTTGCTCAATGATATCTCTCCTCTTGCTCCTCTTGCCTCTCTTGCCTCCCTTCAACATTAGCAAGAATCCTCATTCAAAAATGAACTCCAATAAAGAAACTTATGTATGAAATTGATCCTAGAATACTTATACCTATGCATTTCCTAAACTTCATGAACCAAAACCCTTTTTAAAATCTGAAGCATTAAAAATGCTCTTACCTTAAATCTTCACCAAAAGAAGAGATATTTGGTTTCAAAGAAAGCTCTTGTCTTCCTCTACCTTTTTCCCTTCTTGCTCAACCCCAAAATCCCTCTTGAAGACTAAGAAAAATTGAAACCTAAATGACCTCCCTTTTTTTCTCTTCTTTCTCTCTTTTTTCGTACTTCTCTCTCTATTCTCTTTTTTCTTATTCACGTTTCTGGCTTCTTCCAAATGCAAGACAATAGTTTTCTTTTTTTTTGCCCTTTTATACCCTTCCTTCAATGCCTTAAGACTTTACAACTTAAGTGATATTCCAACAATGCCCCTCATGCAATCCTTCCACCCTAACACTTTAATTCAATTAACTTATGTCATATAATCACACTCACATTAACATGCTAATTAATTCCAACACAAATTAATCTAGTAAAACTCCTAAATTAATCTAATCGTATACATGCTTATTCATCAAGAAAAAAATTCGAGAACCAATATAAATCATAAATGATATTACTAAATATAATATTAGTATCAACTTAAGTGTTAAGTTTTAAAAAATTAGTCACTCGTTTAAAATTTTTTAAAACCTAGGTACTTAATTGGAAAATTTCCAAAATGTTAGATACTTTAGGAATGATTATATCCTTTGGTATATAAAAATAATGTATAAATATTTTAATTTTGTTAAATATTAACACCTTTGTATTTTTAATAATTATAATAATTAATTAATTTAAGAATAAAAATTGATATATTAAGAAATAAAATAAAATAAATTTATTATTCACATCTAATATTATGATAAGAATAAAACAAAATTGGGATTAGAAGTCTAAATTGATTTTTGTTTTCAGTGTTTTATTTCAAATCTCAATAAAACACATCTTTTATTTTTAAAAATAAAATCAAAACAAAAATCATAAAACTCCACTCTTAAAGAGATGATAAATTTTAATAAAATTCTTATAATTTTTTCTTTTAAATGTGGAATTATTCTGCTTGTTAGCTTTCAAATTTGAATCTTAATTAAAATTATATAGAGGCAACTATTTTTAATCCAATAAAATTAGTTTCTCTTTAAAATTAAAGAATGACCATTATGTGCTTGTTTAAAGAACTAATTACATGACCATTATTTAGAGGTAATTAATAAACTTATTATTGAATAAAATAATTAATTTATAAAAATAATATTTTTATTATTTATGATAATAATAACTATTATTTAATAATAGTAATATGCAGATTCAAATTAACACGATTTAAGTCGTTCCCCACAGGTTTTGTAGGTAATAAAGATTATGGAAGATCGACGAAAAACATGATCAGCAAGAATATTTCAAGTCTTGTTTCTATTAATTATTTGACAGTGCAAAAACCCATATTTTGATTGTCCCTAATACTGGACATGTCAATAGAGCACACACAACATGAGAAAAGAGGTAGTGCAAACCAAATGCACAAGATCCCCTGGAAAAACCTAAGAGTTTGCTTGCAAAGAATCACTATCATCATATCATACTAATTTCTCAAAGAAACAGTTTCTAATATCCCAGCGTACTCATTTGGCCACAAGACTATTGATTATGGAGATTATCCATCACCCATTCTTCTCTCCATCCTTTGATAACCTTAGCAATGAAGTCTTCAATTCTGCTCTCCAAGTTCTCATCAGGTTCTTCGTCGTCTTCCCAACCGACCTCACCTTCACTGCCATCATCGTCGTCATCTTCATCGTAGCCATCAGAACCATCGAATTCACTACGGTCCTCATCATCATCCTCCATGTCACTACCACCATTATCATCCTTAACGTAATCACCGTAATCATCTGCAAATGAAGATTGTGAAGAATATTGAAAGAACTCCTCAACTTCATCTCCGGACGGCCTATGATTTCCGAGGACTATAAACAAAATTATGGCGTTGAACAGTGAAAATATGAAAAGGGGTGATGAAAACTTGAGGACAAGAGTGGCAGCTGCAGAGAGAACTAAGAATGCAAGTAATGGTCTGTCAATAAGGTTCATGTCCAAGAATAGAATAGAAGGATGTATGCTTTATTCTTCTTCTTAAATTAATGATTGCAACGGAGTTCTATTTATATAGTTGGAAGGATTAGTTAGTCTTAAATGAATGCCAATTCTCGGAAATTATTGTGAAGTATATAATCAGCATACTCAAATCTGGTATAAGGTAAGCAAATCAATATTGTGAAGCAATGTAAACTTCCAAGCGAATGACACGCAACCAGGATTTTCTGTAAGGTTTTCTCTCTTTACGGCTTTACGCTAGTCATCATCAGCCGTGCACATTTTTGGCCAAATTGTACGACATTAAATGTTACTTAATCATGTCGAATTAACCACGGTGTAAATTCAGTTCCTTCGTGTCCGTGCGATTTTGGTATCCTGTAGACTGATGTATTGTTGGGATAAATAAAAATGCTGGATCCACCTGCACCAAGGACTTGCACAAGTCAGTATTTATTCGCATTTTCTCTAATTTTAAGTACTAATCATTTTATTCTGCGTTCTTCATAGTTTATTAATTGACAAAGACTAATATCTATCTCTTGACTCTTTCATGGTGAGTGGTGGCCGCGTTTTTATACGTTTTACTCTTCCTTGAGAGTGTGTCGGCATCCATAACTCCAGTTTGCCTAGACTTGGTGAGTACATGTGAAACATTTGTTCTTAGTTTTTACACTCACCTCTCATTCTTTTAATTTCATGTAAATCATTTATCAAAAGTTAAAATACCAACACACTTTAGCATCTTAGAATCCCTTTTGTTCACATTTTATGAAAATGTGGCACTAAAGGTGTAAAAGAAATTTGAAAAAAGTTAATGAAAATTTCGTTGCTACTATTCATTTAGTTGACTTCTGACCATCACTACGTACTCTTGAAGTTCTATGGGAAATTTCCTGGCAACAGTTAGGTTGCGTGAGTTATCAGTTTCAAAAGCCTAGAAAATGGCATCGTTGACATGAATAATTTCAGATACATCGAGGACAAAACATCCCTAGATTCTGGAACCATTTTAATACAACATTTGTAATTAACTGGCATAATATGACTTGCAAGCTAGCTGCTTGTCCCGACCAACTTTAGCCTGATTTTTTCAAACACTGGATAATGTCATAATAATAGAACAGTTCGAGTTCGAATTCCTGCTTCCTTCTCAATTTCATCTGTAGCCAAAAATTGGGATTAAAACATTTAGACATGGAAAAACCTTTGATCAAATGGATCACCTATCCAAGCTTAAGCTTAATTACTTGGGAGTTTTCAAGTCCAGGATCCAATCTGACGAATCAATGAATTTGATGCTTGTGAAAATGGATGGGACCTTGCTTTCTGATGTTACCAAGAAAATAGGAATGCAAATCTCATACAGAAAAGCTTATATTTATTGTATGGTCAAATTTTGCGGGTGAGTACTTTCAAAAACATTGCATATATTAAAATATAGATAAATAAACTTTTTGGATTTGAAATGTTGCGATACAACACAAGATACGGACAATTCCTCGTTCATATGCCTACTCCGATTATCTAATTAATTTGTTTTATCAACTTGAAAGAGTATAATTTATTTTATTCTCAAATTAATAATCAAATATGAATATTACGAATTAAACAATATTTTTAAAACTAAATTTAAAATGTTCAACTTAAATTTTTATAAAATCAGTTAAAGGTTAAATAAAATTGAAAATTTTAAAATACGATTGAAAACTGTCCTTAATTTAAAGTTTAACTACAAAGAGAAATTATTAAATAAAAATTAATTAGTTTATTTTAATTTAAAAATTGATTAAATTGCAAAAATAAAAATTTTAATCATTTTAAAATGTTCACAATCAATTCAAATTTTTTATCATTGAAATAAAAAGTTTTACATTTCCCGCCAACGATTAACTTTCCTTTAACTTCCAGATATATGAATTTGATTTTGTATTTAGGTTTGAAAAGTGGCATTATATGAAGAAGTGAGATAAAAATAAATAAGTAAGAAGTTTGATATCATATGACACAACACACTTACACACACACACACATGAAAGAAGGAGAGAAGAGGAGAGGAGAATTCATTCAATCCCAAAAATGTAATACAACTCCATCAGTTACATTCCTTTTATAGGAAATAAAAATAATAAAATATTAGAGTTTTACTCGCATAAGCAAACATTCTATTGGACTAAAAAATTGGTCAAATCATACGGAATACTTAAGGAAAAAGAAAGCCACTCTTTCCACTTGCTTCATCATAATTTTGGCTACCATTTAATGAAGATATTTGTTGTCTCTTTCTACTTACTTCATTATGATTTCAGCTACCATTTAACAAAGTTGCTTGTATCTGTCTCCTTTCTATGCACAGCTAGCTTGATTTATTTATTGATACTGCCACTTTTAAATCAAGTTCGTAAAAATTTATCATCCCAACAATTTCTTCAGTTAGTGAAATAACTCAAACTTCAGTGGTTTAGTAAAAATATCTGCAACTTGTTCTTCAGTGTGATAATAATGAATCAATTTCTTTTTAGTTACTAGCTTGCGAATTTTATGAAACCAAATGTCTATGTCTTAGATCGTCCATGAAAATTTGGATTTTTGCATAGTGCTATTGCAAACTTATTATCACAGAATAATTATTATGGAGTATCTTGTTTTTGATGTGGCACTTCAAGCATTCTTCTTAGTCATACTGTCTGTATAGCACAATTAGTTGCTGCAATGTATTCTACTTCAACTGTAGATAAAACAACCATGAGTTGTCTCTTTGAAGACCATGATATTGTGTCAGTGTCAAGATGAAAAACATACCCTAATGTGTTTTTTCTTGTTTTTGTATCTCCACCCCAATCACTATTTGTGTAACCTACAAGATTTACATAATTGATATTTGCATAGAAAATTCCTTCAATTAAAATATCTTTGATATATCGAAAAATTCTCTTTAGTCCTTGTAAATGACAGGTACAAGGCTCCTCCATAAATCTTCCAAGTAACCCAACTCCATAAACTATATATGGTCTGATTATAGCTAAATACCTCATAATTCCAATTAGACTCTTGTAGTAAGTTGAATTTATATGTCTCCTTTTGTCTTCTTTTATTTGTTTCAATTTCTCTTCAATTAGGGTGGGAGTTAGTTTTGAATTCTCCATCTTAAATTTTTTCAAAATATCATTCACATACTTCTTTTGGGAGATAAAAATTCCATCATCCTATTGAATTACCTTTATTACAAGAAAATAAGACATTAGACCTAAGTTTGTCATGTCAAATGGTTTTATCATAGCCTCCTTAAATTCTTCAATCATCTTTGAGGTATTTCCAGTAAAAATTAAATCATCAACACAAAGACACATAATTAGAATATCACCAGGCTCAATAAATTTACATACAAAGTATGTTCAAAAGGATATCTATCAAAATCATACTTTATGAAGTATGAATAAATTCTTTTGTACCATGTTCTTGGTGCCTGCTTTAATCCACACAGTGCTTTCTTCAAGCTGTAAACTTTATCTTCTTTTCTGCTAATTTCATACCTTGTAGGTTGCTTAATATATACTTCATCTTCCAAAGTTCCATTTTAAAAAGTAGATTTTACATCCATTTGATAAAATTTTCAATTATTTTGAGCTGAAAGAGAGATAATCATACGAATAGTATCTAATCTTGCAACAGGAGCAAATACCTCAAAGTAATTAATACATAGTTTTTGTTTATATCTTTTTTAAACCAATCTAGATTTAAACTGATTAATATCACCATTACGCTTGTATTTTAACTTGTACACCCACTTTACTCTTATAGGATCTTTATTAGTGGGCAAATCTGTTAATTCTCATGTCTCATTCTTTTTAATTGCATATATTTCTTCATCCATGGCTTTTCTCTATTTCAAATCAATTGATGTCTCCTCATAATTAACTAGTTCACAGTCTACCAATAAGGCAAAATTGAAAATCTCTTCATCAGATAGATCATTATTTATACCTCTCATATAATCTTCCAATTTGGATGGTAACTAATAATGTCTTTAGGGTCTACCAGATGTCTCTAGCTAAGATAATGAATCTGCCTGAGTATTTTCTTTTTCATAGCTTTCTAAAATTACCTCTAGCATTTTTTGGGAAGTTAAAGACCAATCCCGGATTCCATCCTCATTAAAGCTTACATCATGGCTAATAATTGTCTTTTTCTTATTTGGATTGTCTAATGTATATACCTTTGAATTTGTACTATAGCTTATAAAAGTACATTTCTCACCGTTGTCATCCACCTTCTTTCTCAACTGATTTGGTACATGGGCATAAGCGATGCACCCAAAAAATTTTGAGAAGCTGAATGGAAGGTTTCCTTTCGCTCCAAACTTCATCATGTGTTTTGTCATTAAGGTTTTTTTTTACAACTGTTTAAAATATAATCTACACAAGCAACAACTTTTGCCCAAAATTCTTTAAGCAATTGATTAAATCTTAATATGCATCTTTCCATGTCTATAATAGTTCTATTCTTCCTTTTTTCTGTTCCATTTTGTTGAGGCATGTATCTGGTGGTCAAATGATGCTGAATTTCATACTAATCAATGACCTCTGTGTTGGTGTATGCCCCATGAATCAATTATAGAATGTACTCTAATTGATCAATTGTAATTTAGGCAGTGTCATATTTCGACCTTTTTTAATATTAGGCAGTTATTAGGTCTTGCCAGAGACCACCTATAACTTGCGAGCTTAAAAGAAGTTTAGGCCTCCTATTAATATTAAATAAGCCTATAGGGTTGCATACCAGGAAGACTGAACACACGTTGGGCTTTAATCGGATTTTGGCTTTGGGCATTAGGGTTGGGTTTTGGTCTTTAGAGTTTTACTACATATATGGATATATAGTATGACTTGAAGATTGAAGAATCTTATCTGCTCTCATATGCTCAAAAACCCTAAAGGAGACGTCCTCTGCTAGAAATAGAGAGAGAGAGAGAGGTCTCTGAAAGTGATGCTAGCACAACAAAAGAGGATGTTTAGTCTCATGAGAGTATGGATACTGGTAGAGGCACGACCTTTGACGTGCTTTTCTAACACTACCAGTTTCTCTATATATTTCCGTTGCAAAAGGTATAGTATGATATGGATTTGGTTTTGATATTCACATAGGTCTTGGTGTTTTAGATTCTCAAAAGTGATAAATGTTATTACTGATGTCAGTTTGAAAATCGCATCACTCTATGCATGCATGATAATCTTGACCTTTATCTGTTCTTAATGCTTTAATTCTGCAGCCACTTTGCTTTTCCACAAACGCTTTAAATGATTTGAACACATTACAAGCTTCTAATTTCTGTTTAGAAAATACACCCAGGCCTTTATACTAAAATCATCAATAAAAGTAATAAAATACCTATTATCTTCATTAGATGGAATTTCAATAGTACACAGATCTGAATGAAAATTTTTCGATAACTTCTTTGCTCTATAGGACCTTCTAACTGGAAATACATCCTTATACATTTTTCCTAACTCATATGTCTCACATATATGGTCAGAAATATTCACAACAGGTAAGCCAAACACAAGTTCTTTTGTTGATAGATAATTTAATCCAGAAAAATAAAAATGTCCAAAACGCATGTGTCATAACCAATTTGCATCAGATATAATATAATTCAAGAAAGTAAAATTTTCATGATGAATTTTTAGTGGGAATAGACAGTTAGAAGACATCTTTACCTTTGTAATAAATCTTTCATTCTTGTTTATCAAGGTACAAAAATTATGATGAATTTGCATTTTATAACCTTTCTTTGATAATTGAGTCATGCTCAATAAATTACGCGGAAGACCAGAAACTTAGAAAACGTCAAAGATAAAACTTTTAGAACCATTCTTCAGCCTAATGGATACTCGACCTTTTCCTAAAATAGTAACATTTGAATTATTCCCAAATTTAACTGTTGATTGAACATTTTCATCTAAAGAGAAAACTAACTCCTTATTCCCACACACATGATTACTACAATCAGAAATCAAGTACAAGGTATTTTCATCTTCCATAAAAGAGTTGCTTACTAAAAATAAACTTTCTAAATTATTAAAATTCTCACTAAAATTTCAGTACTAATTTTCTACGACATTAGCCTGATAGTTGTTCTACGATATGGATCTACAATTAGCAACTTTGTGTACATACCTTTCACAATTAAAGCAATTAAAATTACATCTTCTTCCTTGACGAGTAGGCCCAAAATTATTTCCTTCTTTTCCTTAACTTAATGTTTTGAAATTGTTTTCTCTTCCCTAGTTAAAATTATTGCTACGATCTCTTCCTCTAAAACTTCTTCTATCTCTGCATTTAAAATATCCTCTTTCTCCATTATTAAAACCACGAATCTTGTTGACAAGATTAGTGACATGAGAAAAATAATATTCAACAATTTCTGAATTAGACATTTCTTACCTCTCATATTCTCCACACAGGGACTACATTGGATTTTTTGAACCTTATCTATACTTTTCAAGCCAGTTTCAAGATATTCCACGCCTTTTTGGCAATTTTAGCATTAGCAATTTTGCTAAAACTAAATAATCTACTCCTAAGTGATTGGGATAACATCAATTGGTCATTCCTTTGAGCATTTATATCAGCTCCTTCTTGTGAGTCTGGATCAATAAAACTCCAAATATTGTGAGCCTTGAGGTGGGTAGGCATTAAAATCTCCCAATAATTATAATCAAGTTTACTATGTAATTTCAGACTTGAGCACACAATATTATAAATGTTTGACATCTCTCACTTTTAAATGAACCACTCTTTTATAAGTATAAGAACACTCTTTTTTTTTCCTTACAAATTCCTTTAAATACTAGAGTTGGATTTAACTAGTTCTGATATCAATTTGATATCATATGACATAACATAATCATACACACATACACACACGCACACATGAGAGAAAGAGGTAGAGAAGAGAAGAGGAGAATTTATTCAATCCCAAAATTGCAATGCAACTCTATCAGTTACACTCCTTTTATATGAAACAAAAATAATAAAACACTAGAGTTTTACTCACACAAGCAAACATCCCATTGGACCTAAAAATTTGATCAATCTTATGGAATGCTTAAGGAAGAAGAAAGACCCTCTCTCTCCACTTGCTTCATAATTCCGACGACCATTTAATGAATATGCTTATTATCTCTCTCCATTTGCTTTATCATGATTTCAGCTATTAAATTTAATGAAATAACATATGCCTGTCTCCTTTCCTAGGTTGATTTATTTATTGACAACGTTTTCTGTCTTTTTGATTAGGATTCTATGTTATAATTCCCATTACCACCGGTAAATATTGTTTATCACCTTTCTTTTCGTCCCGAAATAGCTTCTCTTTTCTTTTGTTAGATGTTTGAGCTATATTAATAACATTGTTTGTGAGCAATTTCAAGTTTGATACAAAAGGACAAAAACCCATCATCTTTAAGTGTCTAAAAAATTAAAAATTATTGAAAATATATTTTTTAATTATTTACTACTTAATTAATGAGAAAATTCTTAACAAATTCATTATGGAAGAATAAAGCATACCTTAGCTAATAAATATAAAAGCCTTAAAAATGTTTGAAGTCAACCGACTTATTAATAAGTCAAGTTCCTATCCTTCGGTGGCACACAACATTTATAATCAAGTTTACTATTTAAAATTTCTCAATAATTATAATCAAATTTACTATTGAATCTGAGACCTAACTACACAATATTATAAATGTTTGACATCTCTCACTTTTAAATGAACCGCTCTTTCACAAGTATAAGAACACTCTTTTTATTTATTTTTCTCCTTACAAATTCCTTTAAATACTAGAGCTAAATTTAAGTAGCTCTAATACCAATTTGATACCATATGACACAACACAATCACACACACACACACAAGAGAGAGAGGGGGAGAGAAGAGAAAAGCAAAGGAGAATTTATTCAATCACAAAATTGTAATACAACTCTATCGGTTACACTCCTTTTATAGAAAATAAAAATAATAAAATATTAGAATTTTACTCACACAAGCAGATATCCTATTGGACCAAAAAATTTGGTCAATCATATGGAATGCTTAAGGAAGAAAAAAGGCCCTCTCTCTCCACTTGCTTCGTAATTTCGACTACCATTCCGACTACCATTTAATGAAGATGCTTGTTATCTCTCTCCATTTGCTTCATCATGATTTCAGCTATTAAACTTAATGAAATAATATATGTCTGTGTCCTTTCCTAGCTTGATTTATTTATTGACAAGGTTTTCTATCTTTTTCATTGGAATTCTGTGTTATAATTCTCATTACCACTAGTAAATACTATTTATCACATTTCGAGAACAGCTTCTCTTTCTTTCTGTCAGATGTTTCGGCTATATTAATAACAGTGTTTGTGAGCAATTTCAAGTTTGATTTCAGTTTTACAAAAAGGACAAAAATCCATCATCTTTAAGTGTCTAAAAAATTAAAAATTATTGAAAATATCTTTTTAATTATATACTATTTCATGTATGAGAAAATTATTAACAAATTCATTATGGAAGAATAAAGCATATAGACCTTAGCTAATAAATATAAAAGCCTTAAAAATGTTAGAAGTCAATAAGTTAAGTTCCCATCCTTCGATAACACCAAGAAAGTTAACCCTATCAAAAGAAAAATGCTTGGAACTGAATAAGTAAAAATTATGCAGCTCTAATTGTACTCAAACGATCCAGATATGCGCAAAACAGAATTAAATACTATCTTACTACAGAAGCAAAAATGAAAAGAAAAAGACAAACTATGCTTCTCTTTTCAAATAGCAGATCTGGTAGGAAGTATTCACTACCATTTATCTCTATACTTGTCTGGAGAAGAAGCAGCCTGTGCTCTCTACTTCCCTCTTTGAAATCAGAAAATGGGCCTAGAAATCAAAAGCACAAATAATTAAGGAACAATGCTGAATGTCCACCTTTAATCATCTCTACAAGATGTCCAAAATTCCCTCGGATCAATGTAAATTTATAGAAACAACATAAAAGCTTCGTCAGGACGGATAACAGAATTAAAGTCCATTACCAAAAAGAAACAAAGATAAAAACATCCAACTTCAGTTGTAATACCACATCAAATATTCTACACAGAAGCAAGCGCCTCTCTGATCAGCTAACTAAACTCTACCTGAAAAGGAAGAGGGTAAATTTGATATGTAGTTCTCATTAATTATTCATAGGATTACAGGCGAGGTTATACGTAGGGAAGCATCAATCAGCTAGAGTTGATTTGCCATAATAATCAATGACAAACCTTTTGATGAAACAATAGAGCACTCCTTTCAGATCAGCTAGCCGGTAAAGATACATTAATGTCGGTTGGTTTATTCCTAGAATCGGAAGGGAAAGAAGACCAACCATCTCCACGGAATGAGGTAGGTGACAGACTGGGTTTTGGCTCGGCAGTAGAAATAGGAAGCACAGCAGCTGGCGTGATAGTTGAGACGGTTTCATGTTTCTGTTTTTTGGTATTTTGTTCGTGTTGGTTTCCAGCCAGAAAACTGCCCACCACAACCTGATGAAATTAAACGGAACAAGATCAGAATTTCCATCTTCATACTCATGTGAAGACGTTCTGCAATAAGCATCTTGCTCAATATTTTAATGGGGGAATTTGCCTGGATAGTGTGCTTGCGTTGGCCAACAAGAGAGAGGAAATTTAATAAAACTTCAAATGCAAACCTGGACGGGACTTGCAGCTACTAGCAACCCTGCAACACCACCACCCACAACTCGTCCATCTGGACTTGCCAATGAAACACTCATCCCACCAGATCTACCCCTCGTTCCTCCACTTTCAGTAGGCATAAATGAACCCGATAGAGAAAGTATCTCAAAACGACCCTGGAAGAAAACCAAATGGAAGGCATTGAATTTTTACTAATGTCACAAAAAGGAGGCTTACGATCGAGTACATATATCAGGTGCATGAAATGATACTGGAATGCGTGCAGACAATGGAGCAGAGTTTACAGAGCACAAAAAATCAGCAAGACAAACAAACATGTATAAGTTCCCCTCCATTTACACATTATTACCCAATTCTTGAGTTCCAATGCACCTGCCAGGATTAACATGATGGTTCCGTTCAATTTTATTGAATTTCAACGAGGTCGAATGTCCTCGACTCAATCTATACCAAAATTTATATGCATGGGACTATCTATGATAGAAGCTAACTTCAAATAAACTGAACACTGAGTAAGCGTTACTATAAATAAAAAAGATTTGGCAGAGAAGAAGTCAAGAAAAGAAATAAAATTAACTACGAAATGAAGCAAAGCCAAGACTGAGGATACAAGATACATCATTACTGATGAATATGAGGAAAGGAATCATAAATTAGAAGAAAGCATAACTTGCCGTACCTCATATGTGAGCGTGCCTCCAGATGAATCAGGTTGGCGAAGTGTCACACTCGAGATCACCCCATTTGCTGTGAGAATACATATAGCTCGAGGTCCTTGTTGAGAAAATGAAATGATCTTCATCGTAACATCCTAAACAGTCAAAATAATTTCTTGTATTTCAGTCTTCCTATTATTGATAAAAAGAAAATAATTACGGCCTATTGTCAGGTCAATTAAAAATCCAATAACAGAACTTTTATTAATCATGTTTTTTGCCCATTTCATTCCAGTAACATATTAAATATATCGTTGAAGTTCTTATGCAACTAAAAATATATGATAAATAGGTGATTAAAATTTAATGAAAATGATCAAAGTGACACGTTTCAATTAAGAGGGCAGGAAAATAAAAATAAAAAAGAATGGGTACAACAGGAATTTTGCATAAGAAGATATATAATATTCATTTATCCTCAGTATTGCATATTAATCAGCAGGTGTAAAAATACAAAGGGAAGGCTGCGTATATTATAAACCTCTCCAAACTCTCGCAAGGTGAGGAGTCTTGTGTATTGAGTACGTTATAAAAGAGATATTGCATGGATGAAAATCTTACAAAATCATCACATAAACAAATAGCGAAATTAAGTTGGTTATGTTCTCATGTACCTCGCCAGCATTAACGGTGATAACATGGGGGGTAAAATTGGCACCGACAGAACATGCAACCCATTCACCTACAAGAAGAATTTGTGACAAAGATCAACCATTTATCATGCGGACACAGGCTATTAAAACCACAAATCCAACAGAAAATTAAGAAAATGTTTGAAATTTAAGAATATTTATCAGTTGTGTTAACCAAGCCGAAGAGAAAAATGTATTACGAAACTGAGCCAAATAGCTCTCCAGCCGCACTTAGAATCCTTAACCTGTAAAGCTTCACACTTTGCTATCTAACAAGCTAAGACCTTCATGTTATCTAATTAAATGGCTAAATCTCCAGTACTGCGTGGTGACGTTAGTTGAGTAGTTAATCTCTATTTCTATGCCCCAGTTCACTCCGGGTGGTAACTCAATTTCTTGAATCAAGAGACGATGTCCTTCTCAGAATACCAGGAAAAATAAGCAACAAAGTCAAAGACTACTATTTTTGCCTCAATTTATGTTAACATTCATGCAATTTCGTCACATCCCTGTACACTACACCACACAAGAAAAGAAGACATCTAAGGTATGTGCAAAAGTGAAAGGCGTAAAATTGCAGTTCAAAGTCATAACTCATAGAAACTCGGGAGTAACAAGATCATTTAAATTCCACGATTAAGAAAGCTTATTTTGATTTCTAAAATCTACCAGTACGAAAGCTTACAACACGAATTTACCTAATCAACCTAAGCTCTAAGCTCTCCGCAAACGAAAATAGTCAAATAAATCATTGCAAATTTCAGAGAATGTTAGCTGACAGAAACTAGGAGGAGTCAAGCCATAATTAGACCTTCTGCTCATCCGTCCCACTTGACACAACAGAATCACGCCACATAAGACGCGAGAATACCAAAGCCTAATATGGGAATTAAAGCCCACGCAAACACTACCACCCATTTCCTCTTTTAACGCCAGCTCAAGTAAGCAAGTAAAGCCACACCTTTCACTTCAACACTCTCTAGCCGTAGAGGCTGCGCGGTAGGCAAGATAGATTTTTTTGTTGGAAAGGACACAAACCCACCTATCACTTTACTCGTACATAATCCCAACACAAACCAACTCAAGCCTCAGCTCAGTAGCACAACACAACAAACCTTCCACAAATAGGACCACCTTTAGAATAAAAACACGAACACCCACAATATTAAAAACACCAAACTCTCAGGTCTCAACTTTAACCACCAAAGAAACACACCAAGAACCAAAAACTTAAGAAAAGGGGGGAAAAGAAAATCTTGCATTTACCTATAGTATCCAATTCGTACTTCGTTTTGCTGGCAGGTTTCACTTTCCCGCGTTTCTCGGCCGACGAAAAATCAATAACAGGAGGCAGAGCTGGAGCAGCAGAAGATATAGGCTTCGGAGAAAGCGCCATCATTACAGACCCGTCAGGACCGTACTTTCTGGGCCTACCTCGCTTCTTCTTAACAGACATGGTCGCCGCAGCCGCCGTCGTCTGCGGCGGAGGAGGAAGCGGCGCCGATCCAGGGGTGGAATTCGAGTTGTCGGACCTCGGAGCGATTTGGTAGTCAGAAGGAGCATCAGATCCCACCACAGTAACCCCACCTCCTCCACTGCTACTAACAACGGCTTCCCTGGTTTCCATTGCTTAAAACCTCTAAAGAATTTTTTTTTCTTTTTCTTTGAAGATTTTAGGCTAAACCCATTTCGATTTAGAGGTTAAAACATCTAAGAAGCAACTCCAAATTTTTGGTTAAAAAAAGAAATTAGTCCAGAAAATCCAAACAGTTCCAAGAAAAATATAAGCTTTAAAACAGAGGAAGAGAAAAAATAAAAATTTGAAGATAGATGACAAGTTGTACAGCAAGATTTAATCTGGAAAAAACTTGGGTTTTTCAGATTAATTTCTAGGATTAAGAGAGAGCTGAACTTAGGAGGGCAGAACAGAGCTTAATTAGGAGAATTATAATATTTATGAAAAAGGAGAAATGAAAAGCTGGAGTTATAAAAAATTTCTGGGAGAAGGAGTGAGATTGAAAGGAGAAAGATAGGAATTCTGGAATTTGATAATTGAATTTGTTTGGTTTTGATTGTTTTGGATAATAAGAAAGCTTGTCGTAGTTGAGCTAATTTGAGTTTTGTTTTCCTAACTTTCCTACGTTTTGTCTGAATGAGATCATAAAATAATAAGAAATTGGTATGGGTGACCTCAAATTAATTAAAGTAGAAATGGATGAACATGAGCATGAACATGTGTGTAATCATTATTGCTATATGCTAAAATAAAGATATTTTATGTATTGGTTGGACTACAAAATGAATAATGTTGAAAGTGGGAGGGATTTCCTTTTCTTTTGTTTTTATAAATTGAATAATGTTGAAAGTGGGAGAGATTTCTTTTTCTTTTGATTTTCTCCATCTTCTATTGTTTTCTTTTTCCTATTGTCAAACTCAAATTTGTGGTGGGCAAGTGGACAAAGTGATATTATTTGTCATGATTTTAATTATAGTTCATTTTTTTATATTCAATTTTTGAGTGCATAGCAAGTAAGATTAGGTTGCACAAGATAGGATAGGTAAGAAGAAATTATCTAAAAAAGGTAAATGTTATGGAAGTTGGGTGAAGGCAAATGAAACCTTAGCCATCCAAACACTTTCTTTTATTTTTTTTCCTTTGCCTATTTTACATTTCTCTCGTCTCTCCTCTCCTCTTTGTAAGTAATTGCTTCATTTAATGAAAAGTAGAATGAGATACTAAGCTTGTTTCTTTCCTGTTCTACTTAGACTCAAATCTTAAGCATACCATACAAGAACCGTGTATATGGAAGCAATTGGTTCAAAACTTCCAAGTGGTTGCCTCTCAGACATGCTTTTCTGAACAAACTGTTGAAATTGATGGTGTTGTTGAGTTACTAGTTACTCCACAATATATACGTACACATGATACACTTTTTAGTCACTATAATGTAGTGAGTAAGTTTTAGGATGATGTATCAGTTAATGATTTGTTTTAATTTTAAATTTTAGTAAATATTTCATTTGTCATTAAATTTTTATATTTAGTTTAAATAATTCGATAATTATTTGATGCATATATATTCTAAAATCATAATATCTTTAAATATAAATTTTTCAAATGAGAATTTTAATAATGAAAAATATTATTTTGTAAATAATTTCGACAAACTTTTTCTTATTTAATAAAATAAAATATTTCTAGTATTTATCAATAAATATTATATTATTAATAAAAATTGTATAAGAGATTATATAATATAGTTATTTAATTAATTAATTTATACAAATTTATTTAATATTCAAGTATTAAATACAGCTAAAACGACTCTTATAGTTTAAATTTTTTTCTTTTTTCTTTTCTTTGAGTTAACCTAATATCACCTTAAGCTTATGTGATTTACTTCAAATAAAGGTCAGAGTTTAAGGCTATCAAGAACCCACCAGTACTAAAACACGAATAACACTATTATTGTTTAAGTTAATTATATCCATCTTATCCAACTAATAATAATTTGACGAAAATCCATCCAACGTAGTGAATATCATATTTAAACACCGAACTCACTGCTATATGGTACAAAAGATTTAACAAAAATCAATCTGATTTATGTTTATTTTACCATAATTTCCCACTTTCCACTTTTATGGGTTGATAAGAACTGTTTCAATATAATTAGTTAGCTAGGTTATTTTATATATGTTCTATTATGAAATTAATAAACTTTATTGAAATATAATTATTAGGTTAAATCTTATTTTCAGTTAAAATATTATTGACAGTTGTATAGAAACACAATAAATAATTTATCTAACTAATAATCAAAACATAAAACTAAATTCAAATGGCATGAAATTAAATAAAAAAAACTGAATTTGATTTTTTTTAATTATAAAAAGTCAAGTAGGATGAGCATAATATGAAGTCGGTTATACTTATCCCTGCTTTAATTAAAGAAAATGAAAAAAGATATACTACTTATAATTAACAAAGGTAAAAGAAATACTTTTCTTATAATTTAAAAAAAATTATAACTTTTCTGATTTTTAAAATTTTTTGAAAAACTAAGTTTTTCAAATAAAAACCCTTATCTTAAATTTTGGTTAAAAATTAACAATAAATATGTGAACCAATTATTGTTTATGGGAAGTTACAATACGAAAATTTGGAAAATTTTGAATTGGACGTGTGAATAGGAATTAAAAAAAGAAGAAGAAGAAGAAGGTAATTTAGGATATAAGATAAGACATAATGTTATAATTTAAGCTTTATTGTGATGAGAATAGATTAAAAAAACATTTTAATAATAGTCATATTTAATAGATTGTATGTAGATGAGATGAGCATGTTATGTTCACACATATTATTATTGAAAAATATAAATTGTACAACTTGTAGCCCCTTCCCCTCCCATTGTTAATTTTCTTTCCTACCTAAACTTATCTTCATATTATATTACTACGTTTAAGCAGAAGTCGTTGTAGAGACAAGTGACAAATCATAAAATTTATTTAAACCTCATTGACCATTAAAACTCCGTTAAAGACAGCTACAGTGTTCCTGAAAAACAAAATGGTATCTTTTCTTTAAACTATTCGAAGATTAGACGTGTAACATCTAACTAAATAATTGAGTTTTAGAAAAGGACAAAGTAATTGTTTAATTTGATAAATACGGTGATGAATATTGCCATCCACAACTTTTTTGTTGCGATCAATTTTATTTAATTTATGGTCGGTAACAGTCCTAACTTTTAAAATTATTATAATCGCAATTAACATATTCAAAATCTTCTAGTTTATGATATTAAATCACGTCTGTGTCAAAAATTGGAATCTCAAGAAATTGGGCTCTTTAATTATATTATTATTAACCAAATTTCTTTTTCTTAAAAAGTAGTGGAAAACCGAAAAAAAGAAGGAAGTTTATTGGCATCATCGTTGCCGGCAGCCACCTTATTTGAATGCTTGAAAACATAACCTTCTTGCATATTTAATTAATGATAATATAAAAATATTGTAGTCAAATTATGTTGATATATGAGTCAAATGAGTTGCAGATATCTAGGTTGGATCTTAAATCAAACTTTACTTGACTCCAAAGTTTTAACAATAAATATATTACTATTAGATAGAGTTGATAAGAGAAAAATTAGTAAAGAGGTTAGGTAGGTCGCTTTTGTCCATACATCGCACTGTTTCGTTCCAATGCCATGTTAAATGAGATAAAAGACTGTGATTTACTTCTTCACTATCTTATCAGATGGGATATAGGGGTACTTAGAGTAGACGATTCTACCTTTTTTTGTACCAGTTTAAGGTCCAAAGCATGACCCATATTGCACATATATAGAAATTCTCTTCTTCTTTTTTTGTCCAAAATAAACGTATTTTTAAATATCTACTTGGCTTTAGTTTTAATTTCATTGTGGCCTTTATTATAAATGAATGCAAGTCGATATAAATTGTATGCTTAATGTAATTTAAATTAAATAAGATTAGATTAAAATGTAAATTGACACAAATAATTCTTTTCAGTTTTGATCAATAAATTGTTTAATTTTATGGTTATTTGTAAAAAGGTCAAATAAAATTATATTTAAATTAAACATCTTAAATTTTAAATGCATTCTTAAGTTAGACAATGTAACTCTTTGGTATGATAAGAATAAAATTATATATAAATAATTTGTTGATTGTTGATCAGAATAAATGTTAAAAATTTTATATTAAAATGGTAAGTTTTATTTGGAAAATTTACTAATTATTTTTAAAAGCGTTTTTTATTTAATTTAATTTTAAAATCAAGTTATACTTTATACTAACATTGAGGAGTTCTTTCGACCTTTCCTCATTTCTTATTTAGTATTCAAAGACGGGTAGTTAACAGGGTTTAAAGTAGGCCCATTGTTGTTTTACTTAGCAGCCCACTAAGACATTCTCAACTCGATTCACATGTATTAGTATTATAGAAGATAAATAAAAATGTCTGAGCCTTGTTTTAAACTTTGTTTACGAGTATTATTGGAGTCCAATGTAAGAAAATGGGGCAGAATTGTGACTTCCATGCAGGCCCTGCACAACTAACAATGACCGGTGTATGTAGACTTTCCCAGTGCTACTTGAATTCTAATTCAACCAATTAATATTGCTTCAAGATTAAGTACTAGAATATTTTAAATTATTATTATTATTTAGAATTAAATGGTTCAATTCTCTACCTTATCATCTCAAGTTAACCAGAAAAAGTGAAAGAAACAATAACGTAATCAGGTGGGCGTTGAGTATAGCTATAGCTCCTAAATCTGAGGTTCGATTCATTGGAGTTGTTGGGCGTTGAGTATGCCTCTAGCCGTATTATAGATTTGCAATTTCCATAAAATCTTTTGACCTTGGTCAGGGAACATGCTTGCCGACTATGGTTGAAAATCAGGCTTGATATGCATTAAAAATCGAAGTCAAACGCCCAGCAAGCTTATTGCGATCACGTCCATGTCATAAAAAAGAACTTGGGCGGAAGTGGGTGATCAGATAGTTCGATCGTTTTCAGGAAGCAACAGTGAGACCCTACGTGACAAAGACAACGATAAAATAAAATGTGATCTATCTGACAAATAGAGAGCTCAATCCTGACAATTTGGCATTGGGAGTCTTCTGGTTTCCAACTCTCGTTAGAGGACAGAAGCGTGCTTTTCGGAAGTTCCTTCAACAAAGTCCCCTTCTTGCATCAGCCGGTAACAGTTCAACGCTCTATCTAAACAACAATCATAAAATGCAAAAGATAAGCACGCACCAAATAGATCAAATTCCCATTACCCAAGGAAGTTTTAGCAAACGAAGTCTTTGAGTTTTAAATGTTAAATTAATTGAGGATATGCGGAGTTAACAAATGTTAAGAAAAAAGGTCATCAAGTTACATGCGTGTGCTTCATCACAAAAATTGAAACCATTTCTAGTGCAAAGGATATTCATTCTTAAAGCTGAAGAATTAACTAGAAAATTAGGTAACTGTTATTTTTCCAATTTGTTATATTGAATTACAGTGTTGGGAAAAGACAAGGGCGTTCAGGCAACATAATTTTGAGGTTTAAAATAATTTTTTTCATTTCAATAAAATTGGGGGAAGTAAAAATGAATGTACAAAATAAATCACACACAAGAATTTTAAAATTTTAACATGAAAAATCTTCTCAATTCCATAAGTAAAAATACGAGATCTAATTCATAAACTAATCTATTATAAAATCAATAAATACATCAAAATGATTTGTTTAATAGTTCAAGAGCAAATACTCATTGGTAATCAACAATTTATATTTTAAAATTAAAAAATATTTGAAAGACTTCTTTTCATACCACAACAATTCCTTTCCAATACCATGATAATTCTTCTCAAGTATCATGAGAGTTCCTTTCTTGCATTGTCAACTTTAACAGCTCTACAAAGCTTCTCTTTCACACTAAAGGAGAAAATGACAATAAACACTCCTAAAGATGAGAGAAAAGTGAGGAATATGGATGGTCACATCATTTACCACACACCCAAAATTTGAAGAGTCAAATTTTCTTCATGAAGGTTACAAGTTTCCACACAAAATGCATACAACCTAATCTTCTTTTAATTATAGTGGACTCCACTAAAGAAGGACCCCAACAAACTCCCCCTTTGACATAAAGGGAGGCCTTTTTTAAATCGGCAATCAAATGACAAGCATTAAACTTTTGTTTGGGTATAGGCTTTGTCTTCATATCTGAACCATTATCGTTTGTGTACACTTTTTCAAGTTCAAGCAATTTGGAGTCCATAACATCACATATCCAATGATATTTCATATTAATATATTTAGATCTACCATAAAAATTAGGATTTTTGCTAAGTTGTAAAGCACTTTGACTTTCACTAAACACAACACACCTCTTTTGAGTAAATCGACTTGTTAAAGAAACTTTTTCATGCAAAGACTTGCAGTATTAAATTCAACCTCAATAGTAGACAATGCAACATACTTTTGCAACCTAGATTGTCAAGCCTGTTGCAAAGGTAATTAAATAGCTTGAAGTCATCCTTTTCGAATCAACATCACCTTCTATATTAGAATTAGTGTCCCCATAAAAAATAGGAGTTCCTATTTCAAATCACAATTTCAAAATCAAAGCATCTCAAAGATATCTTACACCACTTTGCAACATTCTAATATTTTTTATCTTGACTAGAGAGAAAATACCAATTACATGAGCAGTATTAGGCATTGTGCAAACTATTACATATGTCAAACCTCCGACTACGGATGCATAAGAAATATTATGCATGTCTTCTTTCTCGTTTCAACTAGATGGAGATTGTTGAGTTCTATATTTAAATTGAATAGTAAGAGGTTTGCTTATCATTTTAACTTTATTCATACAAAACTATTAAAAGTAATTTCTTAATGTATCTTTCTTAAGATAACCATCTTTTCTTCTCTATTATGAATAATTTGCTTGCCAAATATTTGTCTTACTAATCCTGTGTCCTTCATTTCAAAAGACATGCTAAGCTATTTTTTTAACCTGTTAATTTTAGAAGCATTATAACTAACAATCAACATGTCATCAACATAGCGCAACAAAATAATGAAGTCATTATCATAAAATTTCTGAACAAATACACAATGATTAGAAGTAGTTTTCTCATATCTTTACTAGATCATAACTAACTTAAACATCACATTATCTTGGAGCTTTTGTCAAAACATAGTTCTCTTTACCTTTCATCACAAAACCTTTTGACTGCCTCATATAAATCTCCTCCTCGAAATCACTATGGAGAAAAACAATTCACTTCCAATTATTCAACCTCTAAGTCATTACTAGTTGCCAAAGCAAGCATAATTGTAATAATAGACATTTTAAGAATTGTCGAGAAAATCACTTCAAAGTCAATTCCCCTTTTATGTTTAAAGCCTTTGACAACTTACCTAGTTTTATACCATGTACAAAAAGAATTTATTCATTCTTTACCCTATAAACCCAATGATTATCAAAGCTTGTTTGCCCTTAGGTAAGCTTACTAGCTCAAAATTATGGTTGTCGTATAAAGATTCCATCTCTTCTTTGATAGTTGTAAATCGTTCATGCTTATGATCACTCTTTATAGCCTCTTCATAGCTCTCAGTTTCTCCCCCGTCAATGAGAAGCACATATTCATTAAATTAATAACGAGTGGATACAATTCTTTCTTAAGGATAACTTCTAGTTGGAACTATAGGTTTATTAATAACCTCAAGAACAAAAGGATTAACCTTATTAACAACATCACCATTAACAACTTCAATTTAATCTTCTTGAATATGATTCTAAAAATCATTCTGATTACCATACTCAGCTAAATTAGGCATATATGTCTCTAGAGTGGGATTAATATTAATTAAACAGTCAGAATCTTGAGACTTTGACTTCTATGCCTTGTCAATATCTTTAATCTTCTGATCTTACATGAAAATAATATCATATATTTTAACAAGCTTCTTTTCAACTGGATAAAACCTATAATCAATCTCATCATGGTTATAACCATTGAAGATACATTATTTTCTTAGCATCTAACTTGGACCTATCATCTTTAAATAATTTATAACTAAGCATAAGCAAATTATTGTAGGAAACTTCCTTACAACACCATATATGATCATGAACTTTACCCTGCAAAGAAATAGTAGGAGAGAAGTTAATAATATATGTAATAATATATAAAGCATCACCCCAAAAAGATTCAAGCAACTTTGCTTATGAAAACAAACATTTGACTCTCTCTACTAATGTTAAGTTCATGTTTCCTACTAAGCCATTCAACTAAAAAGTCTTCGGAGGTGTCTTTTGTTGTCTAATACCTTATTATCTGTAGTACTCATTAAAAAGTCCACAGTACTCACCACTATTATCAACATATATACATTTGATCTTCTTTCCAAACTCTTTTTTAATGGAAGCTTGAAAGTGTTTAAAGACACTAATTATTTAATCTTTTGACTTTAAGATATAAACCCAAAGTTTTTTTTTTGAAAAATCATCAATAAATGTCACAAAATAAATCCCACCACTAAAAATCCTTATCTTCGTTGGACCATTGAGATCTGAATGCACTAAATCATGTAATTTTGATTTTTTTAGTACGAGGATGGCTTTTAAAGAAACCTTATGTTGTTTACGAGCCAAGTATTGAGCATACTTTTGAAATCTTTCACCTTTCAAATTAGAAAATATTTTCTTCTTGAATAAACAATAAAATCCCTTCTCATTGATGTGGGTGAGTCTTTTATGCCTTTATTCTAAAGAGTCATCACTCTTAACTACATTAACAATATTAATGGAAACTAAAACTTTATTATAGTATAAACCTCAAGACTTTTTTAACGTATATATCTAAAGAACCTTTAGTGATCTTAGACTAATTGTCACTAGAAGTACTAAAATAACCATCATCACTAAGAATATAGATAAAAATAAGATTTAAACATATGTTGGGTGCATGTCTGACATTTTTAAAATTAACTTTGAGCTATTATTGGTCTATGATATAACAGTCATAATACTAATAACTTTTGGTAGACCATCATTATCCATCTTTAAAACTCTATAATCATATGAATTGTAGAACGTGAAGAAATCCTTCCTTAATGTAATATAAAAGTAGACACCACTATTAATAATCCAAATTGACTAATCATAAGCAACATTAATCATATCTTCACTATGTACAGACACAAGATCCTCTATAGTAGTAGTGGCAACATGATCATCACTATCTTTATCTTTCTTCTATTGTTTATCTTTGTTAGCCTTGTTCTCCCTTTTGAGCTTAAAACAAAAGTTCTTGGTATGTCCTTCTTTGTCACAATGATGAAATTCAAGATCTTTAGACTTTAACTTTAATTTATTTCTATTCTTACTTTTGCCTTAAAATGAGAATTAGAGCACTCTTGAGTTTTTCATCTTACCTTTTCATTCAAATTAGAAGTTTTACATAATCCATGGTCACCATATACCAGGAGTAGAACTAGTCAAGGTCATATAAAGATTCTCCTAAAAATCATGCAAGTATTCAATTACTAAAGTCCCAATCTCATCTTTAAATCTTACACTCATGCTAAACAATTGATCAACAAATACCCATTAACAAAAGGGGTAATAAAAAATGCATACATTAAAATACAAATATAACATGAAGAATCCTTTCTATACCATGAAATTTCCTTCCTAATACTATGACAATTCTTCTCCAATACTATGAAATTTCCTTCCCAATACTATGACAATTCCTTCCTAATAATATGTCAGTTCTTCACTAACACCACAACAGTTCCTGTCTTACATTGTCAACTTTAATAGCTTTTGCAAAAGCTCCTCTCCCACACCAAGGAGAAGATGGAAATGATAGTCTACTAACACCTAAAATAGGAGATAAAGTGGCCCACTAGCCACATAAGATAGCCACACATAAAGCATAAAAGGCATGTGAAAAAATTTGAATATACCCACACCCAACCACACTAGATAAAAATTTTATCTAAGTGGGAAGAAGAAAGTAGTTGCCTAAAATCACGCATAGTTAAAAAAAAAGGAGACAAAAGTGAGAAATATGGATGGTCACACTATTCACCAGACTTTCACTTGACACATAAAAAATAAAAGAGTCAAAAACTTCTACTTAAAGGTTGCAACTCTCATACAAAATGCACACAACCCAATCTTCTTTTAATAATGTTGTGTCGACGTGTAAGGATGGTATTGGGTTAGGTCGAGGCTGGCCGGTTCATGGCCCAACTCAGCCTGAATTTATATTTTTAAAAATAAAAATAAAAAATGACATCATTTTGTACCTTTCCATTAGCCACGAGCCAAGCAGGATTGGGAAAATGCTAGCTCGTGCATGGCCCGTGGTCTGGTCAGGCAGAGAATTTTTAGCTTGTGACTCGGCCCAGTTAACCCGGAGTGAAGTTGAGCTGGGCCAATTTTGTCATTCCTATCAACGTGGGATTAATTTTACCATGAAAACTGACATTACAATCTCATTTGCATTTTTAATCAAGTTTTTTAGAAATATATAATATTATTGTATGAATAAATAAAGCCCTTTTGGTTACTTGATGCCAAGATTTGAAGTAAGTAGTAGGTGCCATATTGTCTCTTACTATAGGGTATAATTCATTTTACTTCATAAAACAACCTTTTTTCCTTAATTAATTGATTAGTAATTTACCCCACTTTAGGTCCTAATAATAAAACTTTAATTACATTGTCATCTTTTTCTTTTCTTTTCTTTATAAAGTTTAGAACTCCACTAAAATTTAAAAATTGGTGAAATACAAAGCTAAGACATAAAGTGTAGTACTTACATCAACATGATTCCTTCCTTTACCAAACTCATGCTATGGAGCACTTTCCAAAATTATGCTATTTGCCTTTAAGATCTATACATATATGTAGGACTAAATTTGAATATGTAACTATAACCTACACTATAAGAATTAGTTAGACTTCACAAAGTAAGTAATAAAATTATCTTTTAGGATTAATTGTAAAAAAATCCCAAACTTTACTCAATTACTTTCAATTTGTAGCAAAAAAGGTCTGATGATAGGTTCTCCATTAAATTGGACGTGGCGAGCCATGTCAAATTTATATGTTTGCTACATGGCTACCATATACGATAGTTATGTCATATATGAATTTTTTATTTAATAAAGTAAAAATATGTTAAATTATTAAAAACCTAGTTTACTTTATTTTTTTACTTCTCCACTCCACTAGTTTCCTTGTGTAGCTTTAATGGCTTCCTCTTTTGCCTACATTCCTTCAACTTGCTCCATCTTGGATTTCACTATTTACAGACCCGCTTCTTTATCATCTGTGTAGTTATATGTTTCCCCATGTGCTATCTACTCCTTCCCCTTTGACTTCATCATCTATGTATGTAAGTGTTTACATATAAGTACATTGGAAGAGAAAAATGGTCTTTTGGTTGTATTGATTGTTATCGAGTGTAATAAGTAGGTTTAGTTGAAGTCCCTAAGCAGTAATTCATGAAAAGAAGTTTAGGTTACATTTATACGGGTATTCTAAATAAGGCAAGGCATTTGAAATGGTGTTAAATGGTTAGTTTGATTCACGAGAGGGATAACAAAGCTTTTATTTGCTTATATCTTTTGGTGATTATATTATTTTGATTGATTAATCAAGTCTTTCACCTAAAATTGCTAAGGATTTGTACCATCTGATCAAGAAGGCCATTACTATTAAAAAGCATTTGGAGAGGAATAAGAAGGACAAGGAATCCAAATTCTAGTTGATCCTTGTGAAGAGCAAAATTCATAGACTGCCTTGCTATTACAAAAAAATAATGAAGCTTCTAACTATCTAGAGGTAGTAAGTCTTGTTATGTTAAAATACTGATTCTATAAGTTATAACTGATTATTCAAATGTACATATGGGGTATATGCACTATCTTTTATTTATAATTATAATTACTTAATTTCCTCTTTTAAATTGAGGACATAATTGTTTTTTATTATTATAGATTTCTTAATCTATTATCTTTCTCATCCACACTCAGTGTGTGTCTTATGGCTAAGAAAATAATAGAAAAATGATGCATTTAAGATGTTAAAATGGTGTTGGCCTATATTAGAGAAGGGAAAATAACATATGTTATAATTACTTAATTTCCTTTTTTTTAACTGGGGTAGAGGTGTTCTTTAAAATTATAGATTTCATAATATGTTATCTTCTCATCCACTCTTAGTTTGTGTCTTATGGCTAAGAAAATAATAGCATAGTGCTATTTTTAAGATTTTGAAATGGTGTTGCCCTATATTAGAGAAGCAAAAATGACATATGTTGAAGATATAACTAAAGGTATTGAAAATGCTCCTACTATGTTATTTGTGCTCTTGACATAAGTTTTACATATATCTCATAAACATATTGCAACTAAGAAATAGATAGTCTAGGGGAAAAAGGTTTAGACAACTAGCACTAATCATCTACTTAAAAAGGTTTAGACAACTACTAGAATTTTTTAATTCCCTTGATAATTATTTTAAAATGTGATAATCATATTTGAACATTGTGTGTATTGTAGAAAAATATAGGTGCAAATAAAATATACATGGATTTTATTACTTCTACATCTAGTATACACTTGATATGGGAAGTGTGTAAAAGTGTTCTTAGTGGATTCAAGAATGCTATTTATTATTATTTCAATTATCTAATAGAAGTTGAAAAGAAATACTTATAATTTTTCTAACAAAAGGCATTATATTCAATGGTAAAACGAGATTAGTATTTTTGGTTATTATTATTATATATATAGTATATAATATGGATATCATGATCCTTATTAATTTTTCAGATTCCCTACATTTTTTGCCCCAATTATAATGACAAGATAAAGCTATGGATATTAAATGTTAAACCTAATATTGGTTAATATTTTTATCAATATAATAATACAAATGTAAGTATTGCCCCTATTTTTCTATCAATGCATTAATAGAAATATGAGTATTTCAATTATAGCTTATATGATGTTAATGTCATACAACTAATTAATGATTATTCATATTGTCGGTCTTTTGTAGGTATATAGTCTTGGTAAAAGAGTTGAAGTTTTATTACTATAAAAAATTTTGTCAAACGTCTTCTATACGTTAGGGTAAGACTTTTGTCCATAAGATTCATTGTTGTATGCAAGAGGTGAATTTATATATTAATTCATTACATTTCAAAATTTGACATAAGTTTCATATTTATGTTTTATTTTAGGTTCCATGTGACTATATATCTTGGGCATGTGATGCATCTTAGCAAACATCATTCTTGAAATAACTAGTCTTATTAGTTTATAGTCATGTCCCTAAATACTCCTAGTTATGTACTTTTGGGAACATTTAATGGATTTATAGATATCCATCTTCCAAAGTAATTGTATTTTTTTAGGCTTTAACTTTGTAATTCGTTATTCATATTTCAATGTTTTATGACTTGTTACAATAAACTTGTGTGATATAGAAAGGCTGAAGAAGGCCTCAAGGGTCATAAAGATACAATGTAAAATTAATTTAAAAATTTTCAAAGGAACATATATAGAAAATAGGACCTTTTTCATTATGAACTATTAACTTTAGTAAAAGAAAACATTTTAATACCAATGAAACATTACTAAAAGAAGTTAATGAATTGTTAAAATAAAATTGTGTTAAAAAGGGTTATGAAGCATCAATAGACCCTTTTTCATTAGGAATTAATATAAATTCAAATTTTTCAGAGGAATGTCTTTTATTTGCATTTCTCATTAGAGTTTAAAGTGAAGACCTCAAGCACAAATATACCAATCCAATACAACCTTTGGCAACATAATATTCATATCCTTGATTTCCAAATCACAACATAATGTTTATCAATTTCTAGAGCACAATATGATGTTCAAATTCTCAACCAAATCATAATATAAAGTTTAAATCCATATCCAAGTCACAACATAAAATTTAAATCCATATCCATATCCAAATCACAATATAATGTTCTTGTCCTCAATCAAATAACAACATAATGTTTAAACATGGTTCATTTTTCTATAGATTCTCCAACATCAACTTCATGTTTTCTTGGATTTGATTTTTTGGCCCTTACTTTGAACCTCCTCTTGTTTGTAGTTGTTTTGTTTGAGCATTTGTATTAGTAGTTACATTTTGAGACACTTGAATTGGTTTGAATACTTAAAATTGACTTCCACCCATCTATAAAACAAGGTATAATGCTATCTGTTAAGAATAAATAAAAATAATTATCCAAAATTGTAATTACGTTAGAAACAGTAAGATAAGCATTCCCACTAACTTCTCTAAATAGTACTCAATTTCTTTAAGTCACCTGTATACACATAAATATTTATGATATTTAAAAAATTGAGGAAAAATAAGAAATAAAAATGAATATTTACTCACTACCCTCTTCTTCCTTCTTAAGATAGATGATGCAGTATTTAATATTGTAGATATTGATTGTCTAACTCTTCTTCTTGCACCACTGTTAATGTTGGATGTAAGTACCTCACTTTTTGGTCGTCTTCCTCATTTTTGTTGTATTATATATGTACAATTTGTAATGAATCATAAAAGATTTAAAGAATATTTAGCACAAACACAATTAAAAATAAATATATAATTACCTTAACAATTTCATATTGTTTCAGAGGTTGGTCCTTATTGTTGGAACCTCTTTTACAATGACTAACTTCAAAACAATGTTGACATCTTATAAGTACACTAACTTTGCTCAATTTGTCTAAATTATATGGCTTTTATCTTTGTTCTTCTTTTAGCCTTTTTAAGCCTTATAGGCATCTTCTTGATTAAAGGAAGTAATATGGGCTACATTTTTTCAATCTTTTGCCAAAAGTTTGGACCACTAGAATAGGTTCCATGGCATACTGATAACTCTATACATAACATTCATATTTGTAGTGCTAGCTCAAATACCCATCAATATCCTCCCTCTAATATGATATATAAACAAATACTTGATTACATGAGATGCATGTTAAATCCCAAAATCTACACGGACATGCTCTTTGCTGTAAATCAATATTGTACTTATTAATAAAATGAGTTAATTTAAACTTCAAAATTTCTTCAATTTTGGTAGTACAGTGCCTTGCTTCTTATTATGTAGTCTCTATCTTTTTCCTCACCCTTAAACATAAATGGTCATTGAATTTGATCAGCATATCCCTTTTTCATGAATTTGAGTCGTTAAAGCAACTTAAATCACCTCTATCATATTGATCAATCTTTTTTACGGGGCTTCACACATGAATCCATTAAATTTCACTAATATCTTGTTGTGAATAATTTCACACTTTTGGTCTTGTGCTCATAAATAATTCACAAAGGTCTCAAGATTCCTCACTTTAAAGTCATCATAAGCCTTATTTGATACATTCTTCAACTTCCATATCTCATCAAATTCGACTTTTGTTGTACAGTTAACCAGTTGCTAAAGTAGACTCAAGTAGGTGTGGCCTTTATACAATCTAGACTAATTTGAATAGGGATGTCAAACACATTTTTAAGCTCATATTTTAGGAAGAGATTCTTCAATGCATTCACTAAACCCTATACAAAAAAAAGGGAATGCATAAAACAATATAATATGAGTATAATAATTTAAAACATATATACAAATAAACAGTATGGATATTTAAATATTCACCTTTTGTTGATTGCTTACAAAAGTCCATAAACTCCCACTTAAGTTTAGATCTTCACAAAGAAGATTTAAAAACCAATACCAAGATTGGTACTTCTCTCCCTCAACTATAGCCCAATATATATGGTACATCTAATTTTTTTTATCACGCCAAACTACTGCTAACAAAGCACCTCTAAGAAATGGTAAAAAAAACATCCATCTAGCCTAATTGTTTTCCAATAGCCACCAAGGAAACCATAATTCAATATACTAAATCCCATATAAAAACAACTTAATCATTAGTTGTCCAAACTTGTCATTAGTGCAATTCTTGTCTATAAGACCATAAATTTTCATCATGACCTTTCATAGATCCTTATAACATCACAATAACTTCCCATTTATCCCTATAACATTGAGATTTAGTCATCTTTACTACATACCTCCTTTGAGGATCATCTATCTTCTCACTAATAATTTCATTACAAGGTTTTATCAGGAATATAACCTAATTTAATCTATATTAAATTAACTTAATTAAAATTAAACTTTTGAAATATAAATATAAAATTAAAAACAAGTGGGGACATAACACTCACTAAAAAGCTTTACTATCAGTGGATGCACCTTGGTTAACAAGACCATTGAACAACACATGCTGAAAATAGATGCTGCTCCCCATCATACATATGCCCCATTGTTTTCTCATATTAGGGTGTGCCTTACCCCCCGCTACCCCCCGTCTGTTTTTGTCCCAAGTAATTGTTTCCCCATTGTGCTCTTCCAGTTGCCAGCAATGGTGTGCCTACCGTTGCATGTGTTGGTCTAGTCCAAAGTAAGCCACCTTCACCAACGGTGATATTGAACCAGTGGCAAACCCACCAGTAGTGGCAGTTCACCACTGGTGGGTGACCTAGTATACATGCTAAACAAACAAAGGTAGTATTGCACAAAATAGGAAAAAATGCAGATGAATATACAAGCATTCCAAAACAAAATAATAAGCATATACAGTTTCTAGAATCATCACATAAGTATAAATCAGGTATTCTTTAAGGAATTAATATTCCATAACACAAGAACAAGTATAAATTCAAGTAGCAATGGGCAAATTAAAAAATTTCTAGAAGCAAACAATGAACAATCACTAAATAAATTAATTTCAAAAGAACAGTTCTGATACTAATTAAATCTCAAAGCCTTATTTTTTATCAAATCAATATAATAAAACACTTAACTTAAGTTAAACAATTAAAGGATGCTTTGATACCATTGCTGGAAACCAATTGTGATTGAATCATGGGCGTAGCGAAAAAATAAAATTTTTACAGTTTTTGATCAAATCCCGATAATTGAATAACTTGAATAATAAAACTCGAATCATAAAATAAGGAATTGTATCTGATTCGATTTTTCTTGTTGAAATCCTTTGAAAGCTTTTCGATGTGTCAACCAAGAGCTTTTTACGTGTCCAATCTCTAATGGTATCTATATAGCAGCTTCTCAACTCCTAAGAGGAATTAATTAGGAGTGCTAGCTCACTTATGCTTATTCCTATTTATGGAAAAAGCATTAAAATTAAATACCTCCATTATAATTAAAATCAAACTCTAATTATAATTAATAATTTTAATAAAACAAATATCTCATATTTGGTCTCTAAAGTTTCTCAAACTTTATAATTAATTCCAACTTAATTAAATTTTATTTTTTCTTCACAATCCGCTTTCTATATGTGACCTATTAGGTTCTTAATATATTGACAATAATTATAAATTGCAATTCTAATTCATAATTAGAATCAACATAGAAGCATATAACTAGTGTTTAGAAAGTGCTTTGAAAGGCTTCATCAATCGAGACTCAAACGATCACATCTATATAGGGGTAGCTGTACAACTTGTTGGGAGCAAGCAACCTTTCGTATAGCTCACACACCACTCCTCTCAAATACACTATCATCATACGAACGCCCGCAAGAGGGCTGCTAGAAAAGAGCAGTTTGAAGCAAGTCAAAGAAGACCATAATAATGGTCAAAGTGGAATCACCTTTTGTTTTGATATTCTATCCAAGACTCTCTCAGTCATAAGTCTAAGTTAAGTGGAATTTTTTCAATTCCTTTATTTAATTTATTAAACAGTTTATAATCATAGATTAAGATTGACATCTAACAATGTTATGACCACCCAAATATCAGGAATGTCAAAGTAGTTTGACTTAACCTGTCTGTGCATAGTTATGACGTATAATTTAATCCTTTCATCATCTAATGTTTCAATTGGATAGAGTATATATATAATGTCTACTCTTTTGTATCTAACTATGTTAGTTCTTGCTAATTAGTAATTGATTTATAATTGATATTTGAAAATATCTTTTCAAATTTTAATTCACTCTGTCCAGAGAATTCCTTAAATCACTACTAATCAAGAATAGTAGAACACTCTTTGTAATTACTTTAGAGTGAAGAATCCTTTATTGACTTACTCCACTATCTCCATATGATTCATACTATGTAACGCACCCCACTCTTGTAGGACACGTACCTGACATCCTTAGTAAAGAACTTGCCCCGCAAGGGTGCTATGCTAGCACAATCAGTTAGTAAAATCTCATTACAATTTTTTCAAAACCATGCATGCATATGCAGAACTCAATAATCAAATTAGGCCCATTCTTTTCTTTCATAACATCAAATCACATTTATTATGATTATACTTAAGATCAATCTCATTTACAAACCTTTCAAATCTGGAAAGTTATTACATACAGAAATATTCTAATACACATTGTACAATAATTACAGAAGACTTAATTCAATACAAAAATAAGAAAATACAAATGCAGATATGAACTAATCTCAACCTATATCTCTTACTTGAATGCAATGAGTATACTCCCGTTTGCCTAACGAGGTAACTCTTCTGAGCCTGAAAAAAATTGCAAATTTTGGGTGAGTTTTTGCAAACTCAGTGAGTGACCATCCTCAATGGCTCACTCATTCACATAACATAGACAGTTCAACAATTCATCATATTGAGACACATACATTGCACGTTCACTTAAGCATAAATCATATTTAGAAAGCTTTCAAACTATTAAAACATGCATATAGATTTTATATGTAATGTACATAAGACACACTTTCAATTATTATTGTTATGACTGAGTGCCTTTTTATCTAGCCTATATTCCTTAGTGAATACCAAGCTGTGTCAGATAATGTCCCATATCTTTTAGTGGATACCGGGTACATTCACAACTAAGGCTGAGGCTCTGATCACAGTCTGAGCTTTAAGCTATTTTTTGATGGCTACTCCGATCACAACAGCTTCTATGTTTCATGTATTTATGTAATGGAATGCATCACATTTTCATATTCTCAATCAATTGCATGATCAATCAGTCACTTACACATATAATCGGACCTTATTCCTGCATTCAATATTTAAGTTGAGAATCACTTTTTTATTCATATGCATATTTACATTTTTCTTCAGAACTAGGTCCGACATTTAACAATCAAGTCATGTATCACATTTTTCATCAAAATCACATACAAGGAGCACTTCAATGTTCTCACATTTATCAAACTCCTCAGACATTTAATTTCCTGAAATCATAAAAATCACATTCATATTGCAAAATCATTCAATACATAATACAAACAAAACAATCAGTAAGTAGGACCATCTAGGTTGACTCACGGTACGCTCCAGATTAGCATTAGCTTCCATGATCCGGAAACGTCTGTATATGTATCAACATCATACAATACACATTTACACACATTATTAATTGCACAATTATCAACATTATACAATACACATTTACACACATTATTAATTGCACAATCATATGAACACTCAATCACACATATATGTATGCATGTTGTGTATAATGCATGCTCAATGACAATTTTAGTATATTATAAAAATTCACATATTATGCTCATTCTCATTTAATAATTCATATATATCTAATGGAACTTAGATTTTACACTTCATTTGCACATGATCATTCTAAGTTCACCATTCAATCTTTCCCCTTGTATATGTCTAGCTCCTTATTAAGCTTACACCTCAAGAACACTTGGTTCTTCTAAAGTCATAATCCAATTTCTCATCATTTCTTTTCTAACATTATATGCTCTTATAATACTCAATTCTCATCCACATTTACTTAATACATAATACTCAACTCCTTTGGATCATAACTGTAATCATATTAACATCTTCATTCCCATTATACTCATGCCTTTGGCACTTTGATAACTTCCATTCATTCACTAAGTTATAAACCCAATTATCACTTTAAACATATCACACTTTAGTCACTTAATCAAAGCATCATTCTAGGTTCCTTCCAAGTCCCATTTAAGCCTTAATTAAGACCCAATTTCCAGTGAATGTCCATTAGGCGAACCTCACAGATTAGTTATAGAGATTTGAAATTTTGACCCTCTAGATATCAAAATATCTTCTCGGATCTTTAGAGAACTTGTAGAACTCAAAGTCCTCTTTCTAAACATACTTAAATGACCTCAATTAGAGTTTTACAGAAAAAAGTTATGCCACTTTCTTCAAAGGATATCCAATTGCGTCCTCATTTTTTAGATTTCTAACTCTTTACTTACTAGATTCACTACCTTATTCTTAGTCCATCATTTCTAATTTAATTTCTCCTTATTTTCTAATCATTCTAACTCCATTTCAACTCAATATCATCTATAAACAAATTATAGTCCATGATTGATGATGAACACTAATAACAGAACATACGCATATATACACATTCGTCATCAACTTTCCACACTCGTACTCAACTTCAAGTCAAATTTTGAAACTCTTAATGATAGAATTTGAATTCGATTTCCTCATGAAAAATATAGCCTTATGTCTCTAATTTAATCCAAATAAAAAATGATCTAATTTGGATAACTAAAGAACAAGTTATGGCTAAATTATAGATGCATAATCAGTGGAAATGTTACAGCTAACATATTCCACCACACTTTAAACACCATTCTCACTTTGTCTCCAAACTTTCATTCTAGTTCTTCTCTTTTGAAGACACTACACTTGCCTTTTCTCTAACTTCAAATCTCAATTCAATCCATATCTAAAACAACCAATGATCCACGTCTTTATCCATCAAAAACAAAATATAACAATATCCATTCACAAATCAATTTTTCTACACTTCTTTCTACACCATCTTTTAGGATTCATTCTACTCTAAACCATCTCTATATCAATTTCTGAATCATTAATTATCACATATAAAAAAGCAAGACATTTACACATACATGTCAGCACTCACGGCTCACATATGAAATTTTCATGATCAATTCATCAATCTCAAATTAATCATTATATCAGTTTCATTTAACACTACCCATGATGATTAGAGTATAACTTACTTGATTAAGCTCCATGATTCTTCAAACTGTCTTAACCCTAGCTTCCTTCTCTTACACGTACATCATTAATCAAAGGTTGTATGGTTAGGTCTTTTAGTGATATGATGATGAAGATAACAAGGTGAGAGTAGCAAGTGAAAGGTAAGAAAGCTAGGTTTCACTTTAATGCTTGGGAGAAGAGAGTGTCGTAAATGGAGATAAAAATATGAAGAAAATGAAGAAGGAAGCATAAGTTATGAAAATAATGGGTGAAAGACAAGGATGTTGGTCTTTCAAAGAAGAAAATATCGTAAGTGGTGAGTGGCAAGTGTTGTGACACTTGTCACTTGTCACTTGCCACTTGTCCTATTATTGTGGTCTCTATTTGATCACTTTTTAATAACTAGTCCATTTGTCTCCAATTTTCAACCTAAATTTCTCCCAATTTTCAATGACACTTGTCATTAAATCCCAATATCATTTATAAAAGTTTTGACTACCATTTGACTCTTATTTATACTACTATTCATCAATTGTTCTGTCACTTGGTATTTTCCTAGTCCAAAAATATCCATAATTTCAAAAAATTTCTAAATTTTCACCAAAAATTCTGAGTTAATAAATATACTTTCCAAATCAAATTTTTACACTATAATTTACAATTCCAAAAATAATCACATTTATAAATCAGTTATACTCGAAAAATGTTAATAAATGCATATACAATTATTTTAATATGTGCAATAATCAAATTTACATATGTGTATGCTAACATTATGTATGAGCATGAAATACATCTTTCTAACCCCTCATTGCTATTTCTCAATTATAGAAATATAAGGTTTCAACCCTTGGTATAGAAACAGGATGTTATATACTAGTTTCAAGTACTACTAAATGAATTATCCTAGGACAGTTTATAAGTAGCATCAAAACATAATAATTTCTACATGAGATACCTTAGTAATATCAAATTTAAGGATCAATTATACAAACATCATTATGAGGATATCTATAAACACATAAGTAATATTATATTTAGGATCTTCATAGTCGGGTCAACTTAGTGACTTATTCTCTAATAAACACCCACACATTAACTTAAATATCTTCATACTTTAATTTATGAGACTAATTACTTTCTTCATAGGAAAGAAACATAATATATGCTAATTTTAATATTTCATCAAGATCTTGTCTTAATGAAACTATAATTAGGAATATTTACGAATAATATAAAAATATAAATTGAATCTCATAATATCATATCTTGGGCCCATCACCTGAAAAATATAAGAGACAATTGATATGCTCAAATCATGTCTTGGGCCCATCACCTGAAATCAGGCAGCCCATACTCTGAGCCTACTTACTCAAACGCGTTTCCTTCCCTTCCCTTATCGGATTCACGCCACAGTACTTCTCATGCTTGTGGCAAAGGCCTTCGAAATCTGAGCACATGTAGCGTTCAATTTAGATTCCTAACCACCGACCGTATCATATAAGGAGAAGTTGGACTCGTTCACAAGGTAACCAATAATATCTTCTATTTCAAACATGAGACCTATTTAGCCATCGAAGTGTTTATACCGAAAATACTACTGACGTCGATTTTCAGGTTCATCAAGAACATTCATATTTATAGCGTGGATAATTCAAGTCTGAGCTCACGTCACAAGCTAGTTTCTAAAGCTTATGTAGGGTATATCTCTGTCTAAAACTTGGGAGTAATTGTCTGGATTTTCTGATAATAAAGAGGCGAAGTTGCTGGCACTCTCCGTAAGTGCTGGGGCGGCAATATTTCTGTTTAGGGAAAATGCTACTAAGTTTTGAATCAGGAAAATGTTAGTAAAGAACTGATCGACTAATTAATTCTGTAATTCTTAATTGCTTCATTTAGCTAATGTTGGATAAACTATACGATCCATACTTATGTACTACTATGTGCAAATGCCTTATTGTTACAGACTTTACAGCCACATCAAATCATTCTATAAGTAGCAGTCCAAGAACCGATATTTTGCTTGCACCCAAGTACATATTTGTGGTAAAAGAAGATTAATTGTTTTGATATTGATCGTCCGCAACATGAAATATATTATTCTTGGAATCTTTATGACTCATTCCTCTTGCTTATATCCAGTTTATTTCTAGAAAAGGAACAAACGAGTATGTGGAAGATACCACCATGGCATGTAGCACATGCCAAGTTACCACCGATAAGAAAGAATATAGCATTTGTGGTGTTTTCGTAAGTTAATATAATGTGTAATGAGGACTTTTTAATGTGCACGAAAAAAAAAGTTTCTTTAACCATGCTACATGAATGCTTTCCTTAGAAATAAATTATTCAATACTAGGCTAATTATCAAAACCTATCAATTTTTTATATTCACTAACCAAAACCAATAGTTCCAACCTCCAAGTACAGGTTTAGATAATGTGCACAGAAAAGAAGAGATGATTCCCCTAGAATTGAATAATTAAGGCGTGCGTCGTGGAGTCGCGATCGTGAGACCTTTCCTGTATGAATTGCACAAATGCAAACTTTAAAGCACTGTGAAAGGAGAAGACGCCATGAACAAGAATATAACTGAAGAGAATCTGCTCACGAAAAGATAATTGCTAATAGTAAACCAACAAAACAAGTCCTATAACAAAGCCATTGCTTTGTTGGATTCTCCACCCAACTGGGTGAACATCCTTGTACAAGGACTTGAATATATAAGCTCGACAGCTTGCACTAGGTGACAGTTGTACCAATAAGTTAAAAGGAAACAGATATCATATTCTTAACGTAATAAGGTTGTCTTCACACAATTATGCCTTCTATGTAACTTATCTTCTGTCTTGTCATAGGAAGCTGTATGGATGTCTAAAGATAACATCTATTTGTTCTCTTTGAATTGCCAAATCGAAGAGTTGGGCGCTTTGGCATGATCTTTTGTTGTTGTACTGATTCGAACATGTATTAGAAGTATGTTAGGCCAATACATAGGACTAATTTAGCTTGCTTAGGCCTTATTTATATCACAAAGATAATTTATTGGTCTACAGTCAGCACTAAGCCTAGTCACACTTTTATTTTTTAAAGAATTGAAGTTCACCCTTATCAATCCCTCTATTAGTTTGAGTTTATAAGAAAGAAAATGTTTTAAAGCCATCGTTTTAATAGTCATTATTTTATATATTAATAAAATTTATAATATGCAAAATTAATATAATTAATATAAGTAGTGACGACAAAAAAATAAAATAGTACTAATATAATTAGATTTTATAAAAAAATGCACTATGGCTTCTGTTTTTAAATAATATCTTAATATAATTTTAATAGTTTCATCTTGTCGTTTTTTCTGCATAAACCTAGCAAGTTAGTGATAGTTTCACTTCTTAAAACATATATATTATCCCCAAATATATTTTTTCTCTGCTAATGCAGCCGAGAACAATAATTGAGATCGAAGGGTAAATTCTCAAATTGGAAAGTAGTTTAAGATTTACACATTTTTGTTGGGAATTTAGACCTTCCAAACCCACACCCAAGGATATATAATAGACAAAAATATCAGAAAATAACAACACAAGAAAATTTACGTGAAAACTCCCAAACCGGAGAAAAACCACAGGCACCGAGAAGAAAATCCACTATGTGAAAAATTCTTACAATCACACAATTTTTCCTCTCACCCAATTCCCTAATAC
>JANIJH010000224.1:60068997-60094097 GCA_024520975.1 Erythroxylum areolatum | reverse complement strand
TCTTTCCTTATCACAACTCATACCAAGATCACTCTTTCAACTCCCTCTACTTCTCATTTTTTAATAAAATCACATTTAACATCAATTATAACCAGAAGTTGTCAATAAATGCATGTACCACTTTTTTATGTGCTAAGATTCAATATTTATGTTCATATATGCTAACATTATGCATGAGCTAGAAAATGCATTTCCTTAATCTCTCTTTAAGCTCACATATACTGAAATTTCGGGTCCTAATCCTTAGTATGGGAACAGGATGTTACAATCGAACCGTAGTTCGCCATTTAACAATCAATTTATGTACACTTATTTCAATTAAATTCACATACAAGTAACACTTCAATATCCCATTCATATATCATAATCATTGGACCCTCATTATCCGGAATTCAACAATCAAATCACATTCATAATCATTCAATACATCATATAAACAAACAAACAATACAGTAAGACTATCTAGGTCTACTCACATTACGCTCCAGATTAGCATTAGCTTCCATGATTTGAAAATGTTTGAATACGGACATTTATCTTGTACATCAAAATTATGCAATACACACATTGCATATACACATTAATAACTTTGCACAATTATAAGCATTCATTTATGCGAACGTGTGTATATGGAATAAGTACAATGCATGTTTAATGACAATCCCAGGTATATTATCAAATTTTACATTTTATCCACATTCTCAGTTTATAACTCAATTACTCTTCATTTTATTTTTAGCATTCTTTGCTCTTATAATGACCCATTTCTCAATCACTTTTACTAGATACACTTTACTCCTCTTTTTGAATCACAACTTCAATCATATGAATATCTTTATTCCCATTAAACTCATGTTTTTTTTGTACTTTGATATCAACAGTTCATTTAGTGATGTGATTCCAACATTACAAGATCAAACATTCCTTAGTGAATCAATAACAATCAATCAAAAATAAGATCTTCTTAAATAATTTAATTAAATATCGAAACTCTAGATTTTTATGAGTAATTACTTTATAAATAATTAATTAATTGTATTTAGATTCTACCCTAATCTATCCAAATTTCTTAGACTCACTTGATCAGTGATGTTGATCGATTAGTAATTGATGTTATTTAACTTCTTTTTAAATTACATTCAAATTTTAAAGCTTTGAAAACATAAAAGATCTAAAGTAATTGATATGTAAAACACCACATTTATTATTATTATTATTATTATTATTATTATTATTATTATTATTATTATTATTATTATTATATAGTAATTAATATAATGTTATATAAATGTATAGATAATAATTGTAACTAATATAATGATTTGTGAATTATTACATAATATATAAAATTTTCATATCTTACTTATGTAATATATTACTCTATTTAATCATAATTCTCTATTTATTATATAAAAATTCGATACTATTAAATATAATGTTAGCCAAAGGTAAAGTCAAATAGTAATGGGATACCAATTGGTGACAGGTTTTTGAATCCTCACTAAATGGTATATTTCTTTTAACTTAATTGAAAACAACATCGTTTACGTTAACAACAAACAATGCCGTTTTCAACTAGGTTATTAAACACAAAAATGAAGTCATATTTCCTCTTCGTAATCCGTTTAAGAAGCATCGTCTTCTCTTTTGTGGTCATCTCCTATCTTGTGGTTGTCACCATTGAAAAAAACATCATGTCCTATGATGGTATGTATTTTTCTTTTTTGTTATTACTAATAACCCTCCATATTGTGCTCTATTTTTCTATCACGTTTTGGAGCTTATATAGGTTTTCTCTTATGCAAATGGTGTATGGGTTCTTCTTTGTGTTTATCTTTAGAAGATGGTGAATTGTGTTTCTATGTTGGATGGGTATGGGTTGAAGTTTTTTTTTCCACCTTCCATGCTTGTTTAATAAAACCCTACTAACTGTTTGATGAAAGGTCTGTTAGAGAATCAAGGCTACTTCTACAACAAATGTTTACATACATAGTTACCATACGATTGCTTTTAAACCAAATATGTACAACTTATAGTATACACATGTATCCATCATAAGGACTTTATTTCAACATGTCATGAGGCTCTGATAAGTCAAATGGTCAAAACCAGAAATATTAGCAAGGCATTAAAACATATATAGGTTAAAAAAACATATAATTTTGAATATTTCATTCAACTCACTTGGGAATGGTTAGTTACTTCATATGAAGAGCAATTCCCATCACATTGAGTTTTCTTGCTGCTACCTTTCTTACCTTTTCTTTTTTTGTACTTTTTTTTATGAATACGTATATCAATAAACCAAAATTCTTTGAACCATAGCACGATAGGTAAAGATGTTTAAATAAAGAATTTGGGTTATAGTATGTTTATAAAACAAAAGAATAAGGTTATAGCTCAAAGGAGCTAATTAGGGATGTTTATGCATCCCCTAAACATAGTGCATTTACGCTTAACATTCTCAGTCTTATCATATGAAGTAGTCTCACTTAATAGATCACAAAATTAAAATTGCTAAAATGTTGGAACATTCAAATAAGAAGTCTTCTATTGACTTTTCATAATAAAACTGTTAACATTAATTCATCGCAAAATGTCGACATGGCGACTAATTTCTGATGGTGGACATGAACTCTATTGGAAGGAATGTAGCAAAATTCTCCCTATTGAAAACCAAATCGATGTAGAACAAATCTCCTCCTCAAACACTAATCACCCATTGCCTTCTACGGTTGATCTTCTTTTTCAAGGTTTTTAATATCATCTGAACTACCTCTCTTTCTTTATTATTTGTATCCCATTTTTTGTTAAGAAGCTATTATATGAATATCTAATTGTATATACTATATGTTATGTTAAGCTTCCTCGAATCTTTAATAGAACATAGACAGAAATGGAGGCGGTGGCAATGTCCCAATGGTTCAACATAATTAGAGAAGTCAGTTGTTTTGGAGCAGTGATCGATTGCAAAAACTATGTATGTTCAATGTGACAATGATGGAGTTTGTCTATCAGTCGAATATGCATGTGTTTGAATTTGGGTTCTTCATATCGTTTGATTTAGGTTTGGTTGTTCTATACTGTTTGCTCATTAGGTGTATGTGGTTCATCTAATACTGTCATCCATATTACATATGGGAAATTGTTCACTTCGCCTTCCGCAAATTTAATTAAAGCAAAGAAGTCGTTAAAAGAGGGTATCAATAAACCAGCCCCTGAGTTAAGATCTTTAACTATTTCAATTGATAGCCTTCTTTAGGAATCCAGACTTTGGGAACCCCTAGACCTTTTTTACCGAGTCTAATGTCACCTGAAATCTAAAAAAATAATTATTTCTTTTCCTTTTCAGTAGAATATTAGGCTTAAAATTTTATTTATTATTCATCTGTAAGAATTGTTAAACTTCTTATTAACATCTTGTAGTACTTACCATATATCATTATATTATATTGCTTACCATATTTTATTATTTATATGTATTATTATTTTATTATTAATAAATATTAATGATTAAGAATATTAGTCAACTTAAATTTATGATATTTTGACCTTATTAACATTAAAGTTTTAGGTATAATTATCTTTTTATGAAAAAAAAATATTTACTTTTCAAATTTTAAATTACCTGTTATGTGTTTTTCAACAATATGTTTAAAACCTTGAAATATTTTACAATTTTTAGATGCTTCATTTTATTTTTATGAAATTTTTGTATGAATGGAGGTGTAGTACTATGTACAATAGACATTAATAAAGAATTATTTGTGTATAAATCCATAGAATTATAAAAATTTATAGAGTTTGAACGCATTAGCTGTTTAAACAAATTTATAAAGAAGGCAAATGAAAAATATGAAAAATCATATAAATATCAATTTTAATTATCCTTATAATTATTAAGTATAAAAAATTATCTCTTAAACATTATTATTTTTAAAAATACTATCACACACAAAAATTTATCAAAATTTTTCTAAGAAATACTTAAGATATAAAATATTTAACATAAACTTTGGACGACGATTTCACAATTTGTTCCCTAAACCACAACTTTTTGCAACGATTTAGAGAATTATACCTAAAGGCTCGTCTTATGGCGATGAAATTTTTAAGCCGTTACAAAATGTATTCATTTAGCGACGATTTGAAAAAATGTTGCAAAATATTGAACAGCTGACTTCCAGGCTAAAAAAAGTAGTAAAAGGTCCCTTTTGTTGTAGTGAAAATTATAATAATGTTTTTCTTAAAAGTTCTTTTTTTTCGTTTAAATTATAGTATGAAAATAGAAGTACAACATTATTGTGTTGGAAGTGACGCTCTCCATGCACGTATTAATTTATCGTTCAGATGTTACTAATAACGTCATAAAACCGATTATAGGGATTTGGCTCCAATTCAGCGAGTGTTTTTCATATTTGATGTTTAATCGTGGAGGAAGATTATCATGATATATTTAACCAACTTTGATTATAAATGGCCTAAATAAAGCTCAGTTAGAAATGAGGAGTATGCGAAAGCAAACCCAAATTATCCCGTTAAACGAAAAGCTAACTAATATTTCATATTTTCCTGTTAAATACTACTCCTTTAGGAAAGTTTTGGACCCACTTTTATTCTTTGACGTGCTGCCTTCTCAATAAAAGAATCAATTTAATAGTGTCAAAAGAATAATAGTGTGGACTGAAAAGCCTTAAATTGGCCGTTAAAGTCACAAATGGGAGATATCGAGATCGGCAGGGCCAACTGACTCGTATAAAAGTAGAACAAAACAACCTACCAAACTTGGAACAAATGCTAGTAGCTTGGATAGTTTTCAAATATGCTGAATGGCACCAAACAGTACATCTAGTTCTTATCAAGTTGCTACTATAACTTCTATCAAGTTGCTACAAGCTGCCAACCAAGTAGGGTTCACCTCTTGCTTAAAATTTATAAAATACTTGCGTGATCTCAAACTTAATGGACTTATATGACCATGATTCTCTTGCCTTTTGCTCCTAATAATATTTTACATTTTAAGCATGATTCTTTCGGCCAATGATCTGGGAAAAATTAGATTCGCAGAAGATTTACAACTTAACATATGCCACACTTTGCCATAAAGAGGGATCGGATATTATGTGTCTCGACGCGTCATTCAGTATTTGTATGGACGGACGCATTCGAATCATATACGAGATAAACGTTTTGTTTAGTCCGTAATGCATTTGATCTTCTAAATTAATATCATTTTCAGGCATATGCCTATTCTGTAAAAATGGAAAATTCTGCTAAAATATTCCACATAATAGGAATATATAAACGAGGATGGGTTGAAATTCCAGCGTTGAGACTTGAGAAAAGCCGTGTGGACGGAACCAACATGTGGATTCCTTCTCCTGGTGCACGACAAAGCCTTCAGCACTGTTCAAAACGATTCCAAAATCGTCTATCTTGGTATTAGTGAAAGTCTAGTGTGAGAACATGCTATTCTAGGCAATCCCAGACTTCTCAGTCAAACCAAGAGAAATCCACTCACAGACACGCTTACTTTTACCACAAACACAGCAGAAAAAACCTTAAAATAGTGCTTGCAGTTGCAGGCTTTTTGAGCCCCGAAGCCAACCAGCTGGTGTGTTATAATTTCTTCACCAAGATCAATTAGCAGAGACCAACGAGCATTAAAAGTAGAGCCAAGATTAGATCTTTCAGGTTCAGAACATGTGACTTCTGTACCAGAGCGTGTTACCTCCTTTTCTAAGTCTAAACCATAGACAGCTCAGATAATTCACCTGTCCGTCTTTACTCCTTTAACCCCACGTCCACGGGGTTTGGTGTCAAAGTACTTGGCTTATTTATTAGTTGTATCACACCAAACCTTGCTACTCCCTGGCCACCATAACTCAAAAAATTATGTCTGTCTCTGCTTCTTGTGCGGACCACCTCTTTTATATACAGCCAAAAAATATCTATTGCAATTAAATAAAAATTTGAATACATGTAATAATCTATAATTTATATATTTGAAAAAAATAATAAATTAATTTAATAATATATATTAATATTATATAAATTCTCAAGTATAAAATATTTTAACAACTACATATTTTAAATAAATTATTTAATGAAGTAAATTAAATAAGGGTGTTTCGGATTAACAATTTTCAATATATTGGAGAAGTGCTTGTAAAATTACTAATTCGAACGTCTAATTCTGACGAAATAAATTGAATAGCACTTATGGACCACCTAGCATTGAATTTGAAAAAATGCCTTTTTCTAGTAGCCCCACCTATTCACCCCAAACTCATCGTAACGCTGTCATTCTTCAAACAAGCATTAAATACAAGTTCTTAAAATTTGAAGTCGTTTTTCTAATGGAAATGATTAGAACTCATAATTTTAGTAAATTAAAGATATATTTTGACAATTAAGAACTTTTCTTTACATTATTTGAAGATTCAGTTGACCAGTAGTTTGATTTGCATAATCCCACAATCAAAACTAATTTACCTAGAATGGAAAGTTTCCTGTTAGATTTTGAGAATGATAGACGCCTTGTACGTAGAAAATTTGATAAATTAAAAAAAATGAAAACGAAAACAAAATCAGGAGATGAAACACAACAGGGTTCAGGAAAATGGTATTTACTAATTGTCGGGAGACAAATTTAATGGCAAGTGGCAATCTTGACTCTTGATATTTGTCTTTCTTTGCTTTTGTTATTTTGACCATCCTGTGTTGCTATTGGCTTCTTCAATCTTTATATTTTAAGATATTTCATTTATCTTTTTTCCTTCTAAATGAAATGAGACAAAGAGCATTTATCGCACATCTTTTAATCAATGAGTTATAGCTGAATAAGATCATGCAAAGTATGTTAGAGATGTTGGGGATATAAGATAGGATATTCCGGATAAGAAATAGGATGTGTTGAACAAGCAATCAGGTTAGTGAAGTATAACCCAACTAAATTCTAAAATTGGATGAAGTTGATAAGTGGACACAGGAAATGAGCAGTTTCAAGAATGAAATAGACAATAATGGTAAATTCCCAATAGATGCAACCATCACGCATTCGCTGGCTACCTAAACTTTCTTCTATTGACTCTGTTTTCCAAGTCATAGAGGCAAGGACATTTAGGGGGAGAGCTACAAAAAGATTTATAACCATTTGCTGGATAGATCTAGAGATTATGTACAAAAGAAATGACCGAACAGTTGTGCCATCCATTTGTCTTTCTTATTACTAGGTAATTGAAACCATACCATAGAACATGATGTCGTGAAAGCACTTATTTCCTCTCTCATAATAAATCCTCGCTCAATTAAGTCGAAACTTTTCGTCACAGACCTCCCAAGTCACGCGGCAATTTTGGACTTTGACGTTTTCAAGTCGGTGGTCGGCGAATGCTATTGCCGTTGTACCCCGACGGTACACTAGAAGCGTCGTATTGGACCTTTTAATCCCTCTATTTGTCGTTTACTAGCAACAAAAGCGTATTCGCTTCACCGCGGCTGTGTATATTACAGTTTGTTGCCAACTGGCACCAAAAATAAACGTCCTTGAGTTTGGATTCAAATTATCAACGAGAATCTAGAAGCATATACAGCGGTCTGTTCGTAACTTTTACACTGTTGCAATGCGTATCTTTTTAGTCCCTCCAACTGAAAGGATGAGGGAAGGAGCACCTTTGAAAAAATAATCAGGTCAACCATTAGAATTTATATATTTAGAAGATGGGTTATGTACAAACTGTTGCGAAGCGTGTGAAGGCCATCGATTTGGTTTCCCTAATTTCTACTTCTACAAACTTATAATAATAATTCACAACCTTCCACCAACACACTTTTACTTCTGATATGTAACTTCTCCTTCGGTACCCCAAATCAGTATGGTGGAACCCCCAATCTATGTCTCTATCTATCTATTCAACCAACCAAACCCAACTACTACAACCTACTTACTATCACCATATCTTCCACCTTTATGTACAGATCACAAGGCCAACCCCGAAGCAAAGAATAAAATATGCCACCACAGCACCAAATCCTCTCCCTAACCCAAATTCCCTCTTTATATCCTTCACCTTTAAGAATATGACCTGATTAATCCCAAATTGTATAGATTCCTTCTAAATAGGCTTCCAAGTGATAATAACACCGCCCCAGTAACCCCAACAGCTTGCTTTTCTCTTTCCGCTTCTCCTTGGTAATCCAGTGCTGGCAATTCCTTCACTTTCAAGTTACTCAGTCCAATCTTTTGTCGAATTGATTCAATTAACTTGGGATCAGCCGGGTTACCAATTGCATCAGTTACGTAGAATACATTCATAGCCACGTCCGCCTTGGTTGATATCTCAGCCCTTGTCACATTAAGGCTATTTTCACGAAATGTTCTCGTCACATCCGCCAATAGACCGGGCCTATCCGATGCGCACAATTCTAACATCACACCCTGAAAGTGGAATTATATCGTTCCAGTTAACATTTGCAAGATACACGCCTACCAAGTGAATAAGCAACTAATTCAGCAAGGAATCGATGCTCAACAGAATAATTACCTCAGATGCTCTTCTCATAACTGCTGCTTGTAAGCATTGAATTACTCGTTGTCTCTCAGGTTCAGAGCTAATAGGGGTCCCATCTGTATGCCTAATGTAAAATTCCTGCACCAAGTATTAAACAAACATCACTTCAAAAAAAGAAACTACGCACCAATACACACCTAAAATTAAAACATTGCACCTTAATCTTACCAGATAAGCACTGTCTCCCGCTGTGTTGATGGTGGCATGGAACACAATATATTCCATGTCTGTCAAGGTGCAAACAACATCAAATAAAAGTTTTGTCCGATCCTTGCACTGAACATTCACAATTGAATAGCCTCTCTCCACCCAATTCTGTACGGTCACTGCAGGAGATTCCGCAGAATGCTGCAAAATGGGCTTTCTCTCGTAATCCCTATCAGCAAACATCATTTGATGCAACCTCCTTTCCGTATGGGTCACTGCCATGGAAACCGAAGTTCTTGCACTCCTGATATCGTTATCCCCCTTTAGAACATTCCTTAACCGAGCCTCAATTCTATCAATCTGCTGTGAGTCCTTGATTGGGGTTCCGGAGTTGCAGTCATTTACATGGATTAAGCAAGCAATCCGGCCATTGTGAGTCCAAACTTTAGCCTCCACCACGTTACACTGTAGGTCAGCGAGTACAGCAAATACCTCCGAGAGAAGGCCAACACGGTCAGTGCCGGTTAGTTCTAAAGCCGTTAGACCATCATAACTCTTGGTTCTGCCATTATGGATGCTTCCTAATGACTGTAAATACCGAAGCATAAGAAACCAATCAATTATCAGTTACGCATCAAACTTAAACAATGAACTCTTTGTCTACATTAAAAAAACGCAAACGTCGTATGACCCCTACCTGTTCGATGTAATTAATAACGCTCTCATCCGTCAATTTTTTCCCCATTACATCAGTCACATGAAACACTGCATACCCAGCAGACAAAAGCAACGTTATAAACCGAGAACTCTAAGAATACCCACAAGTTCAAAACATAAAACAGATAATAAAGATTACCGTCCATGAACCATCTTCCGTCAGAGGAAATGTAAGCCTTCTTAATAAACAGGTTTAGATCGGTGAGGACTTGAACTGCCTCGAGCAAAATTCCATGTTTTCTAGCGCTATCAACCTGATAATGAGCAAAGACAGGAAATGATGGCCAAACTTTTAGGTGAAGAAGTCAACTATTGAATGAAACCTATCCAGTGGGAAATGGTTTCGTGGAAGGGTTACCTTGACAATTGTCGCTGTGGGGCAAACGGCATTATCAATGACGACCCTGCACCGGAAAAGTAAAGCAAGGTTAAGTCGGGGTAATTATTATTTTCCCTCTGGGTAACAAACCAACTTTTGATTTTTCAAAATTGAAAAAAATATATACATATTGTGGAAATAAACATCCATCCATACATGTAGGGAAGCGATTGGCGAGTGTTCCTAAATGGTGTAGAATTTTGAAAAAATAAAAATAATTTGGAATGAAATTTTAATAGGAAAATCGAACCTATTTTTTAATTTGTTTGTACATGAATCTTGGAAAAATGCCAAAATTTAAAAACATGAATGACTTGAATCACAAGATATCCGATCTGGGTCGGAAGAAAGATTTTCGGAGAAACTAAGAAAGACGACCTTTGAGCAAGAATTTTCTGAGCGTACCAGACAAAGCCTAAGAGATACTGATCCATAAGAAAAGTGATGAATCGGGCGAGCAAATGAAACCAGAACAAAGAGGCAATAAGACTTGGAAAAGAAATTTCACGAAGATGGTTGAGAAGGAACATACGGACTAAGTCAAAGCTGAAGACTGAAAGATTCAGAAGGATAAAAGCGAACCTGGGAGTGTTCATCCTTGTGACAAGCTTCTCATACTCATCCATGTACGCACTCCATTCCATTGCTGTTACTTAATTTGTCTTCCTCGTAAACCAGAGAGTTTCAGAAGAGAAAGAACTAACTCTATTTCCAATTTCTGTGTTGACTCCTTAAACCAGTAGGAGACAACCCAGAGGGCGGGCAACTTAATAAGAGACGTGAGAAACAGAGGAAGAAGCAGAGAAAGCTGAAAACAAGGGAAGCCCACAGCAATCAAACCAATGCCAAATGCTGGAATCTATCTCTCTACGCTTCCCTTGGATCGTATCGCCATTAACAACTCATCACCAACAACAATACCACGCAAACTCTACCTCCCTCTCTCTCTCTCTCTCTCTCTCTCTCTCTCCTATTTTCTCTGCTGTTTCAAAGCACGCCCTGTTCTTCAACTCTTTTGCCTGTATCTCTCCACCTCTATATATATTTCCGTTTTAGTTTATTGAAATTTATTTTATTCCCGTTTAGGTCTGGTCTTTTCTTATTTTTTACTTTTTCTCTATTTCCTTTTCCGAGTTTCGAAACCACGCCTAATTAGCATACCCGGGTCACATGGGCTGATGGGCGTGAGTAACGCCTGCCCTAAAAGAGGATTTGCTTCTGCCCCCTGCCCGAGCCTCACCCTCATTTTCGCATATAATAAGTTGATTATTCGCTATAAATGTAGTCAAGCTTCCATATTCTTATTAATCATTATGTTTAACGACTTAGTTACATGTTCAAGTAATATACATACATGTAAATGATATTAATCCTAGTTTTCTGGACATCTTAAATTATATGTAGCAGAAAATTATGTTAATCCCTTCCCATGCATGACGATTGACGAGGAGAGGGGTTGACATTTTCTGATTGTGATCATCATTGACCCCGCGAGAACTAGCTTGCCACAAATTGCTTGATGCTCATAGGGGGGGGTTGTTCAAGAGTCCACCTCGGATTTGCCACGTTACTATTTTGTTGATAGCCCTTTGCGTGTATTCGACTCGATGCATATGGGGGGAGTGGGATTGATTGATTCCCTATCAACGGCAAAGGCGAGACCACGTGGGATTCTCGTGCCACCGGAATATTCTGTTTTCTTATGTTAAAGTAAGCAGATGACTTGGTTATTAAGTTGAGGTTTTGCCGAATAGAATTATGACGTACGCACGTGACAACACACCACCCTCGTCGGCTTCCTCTGTTACTTTTTCGCCGGTTTCACTTTGCATGTTCATGTGTCCCTTTGATCTCTGCACCGACTTATAACTGATTTCTTTTTATTACATCTTTACCCTTCCTATTTTCAAGATTGTAGAGGTTATTTAGGTCATTTCGTCTAGCGATTTGTTACCGAATGTATTAACCACCACACCCTAAACATAGAAAAACCACTGTCTATACGTCAACTTCTTCTTTTCTAAATCTGAGGGGGCAAATTAGTCATATGAAAAAGGTCAAGTGACATCACGCGGAAGTATTTAATTGGTCGGGCATGAAATGGCGCGCATGAAGAAGCCGGAGTCATGGAACCACGCCTTTGGAATTGTTATGTACACAGTATGCGGTATGCGTATGCCGCCTTCGGGCGCTCATTCAAAACAATTTCAGCTTTCCTAATTGATAAGCCAGTGACACGTTTCGAACATCAAAGTAATGTCAACTCAAAGCATACTGTCCTAGAAAACGTACCGCGTGGGGCCCTTAACCTCCACCTCAGCTTTATCGTCATGTGCGGGCATCTCAGAAAACACATTCGCCCTGTTACCGATTTCTTACGTGGACTTTCCAATGCCACCCAACGCCAATGCGCACAATTAGGAACAGATACCTTTTGAAGATCAACACTTAAAAGGCTTATTTAAACATCAGTTGATTTCATTAATTATTAGTTGATTTTATTAATAATTAGTTAACATTAAATTATAATTTGACTATTAGATAATATCAGTTATTTGTTAAAAATATATAATAAAATTAGTTATTATTAGTAGTTGTTTATGTTTAAAATAACTTATAAAAATATTATTTTAAATTTTAGATATTTACTTTTACAAAAATTAAAGTTATAATAATAATAATGACTGTTTTTTTCCTTTCTCAATCTTAAATTAATAATAGATACTTAACATAGCCTAAGATCAATAATTATTGCCAAAAAAAAAGAATGTTGCTATCACTAACTATATGAAAGTTGTATGCAGCTTATGGAAGTCTAACAATATATAATTATGAGGACGGTAAAATATTTTAATTGTAATTGTTATTTTCCCGTTACGAAGATTTACAAAAGTTGCATACAGATTCAAGGCTTTTTGTCTCCTTGATTAAAGAGTCTACTGTTCTTCGTCACAAAGCATAAGGACAATGGGTTCAACTTAAAGAGTGCAATTGGTTTTGGTACATTAAATTTTGAGTTATAGACTCAAAATGCTCCTAATATGAGCTTTTCTAAAATTAACTGATTGGGTTTAATCAATCAACCTAATTAGCTTATTACTAAACATATCCATCAGTTGTTTGACATGATCAAATAACTAAAATGTTTTGATTAGCTAAAAAAAGGATGATAAGCTGATTATCAAATAAGATCTTAATTCTAACGAACTGCCACGTGGATAGCTTTAAACACAGTATAACCTTATCAATGATTGAATTTTATGACCAACGAGACGTTAATTGTAAAGACGCGTTTGTTAGAAATCGATAGGCCGTGATGGTTAGAAGAACTTGAAAACTAGTGTAACCGCTAGGCGTTTGTTTTGGCTGGATTGTGTTTATTTTCCTGCCAAATTGGGACGAGAGTGGGTGGTTCATAGATCGTATCCTGTAGGAAAAATATGTTAATTTATGTCCTACATTAAATCGGTAATTTAAAGGGATTCTTTATATTTTATATATTTAGATATATATAACAAAGCATGTGGGATAATTATATAATACAAATAAAACTATGATGAGATTATAATTATGAAATTCATATTGCATTTATATACATTCCTTAAATTATTCTTAGCTATTGTACTATTAAGACCGAACATTAATAAAACATAAAAAAATCAGCAGACATTATATTTTTCCTTTTAAAGAAAATAGTCAATCTTATATGGAGATTAAAAAAACTTGTTGGTGCTTATTAGATAATAAGTTTAATGAAGTGACCTTATATGAGAAATTTATTTTGAGCATTACTTATATGTGTAAAATTCTCATAGAGATGATTATATAAGTAATCATTTGACTTGAGATCTTCAAAGTTAACTTATATAAGAATTGTTATATTTTGATATTACTTATAACCTATTTTAGTCAAAAATAGCTCAGTCAGTAGTCACTATATGGAGGTAGATGAATCTATCACCTTAAAGTAATTAGGAAAAATATTTCATTATTTTCAATTAGTATTAATTCGAGAAATCCTTAGTCAAAGTGAAATGATGTTTTGTAAATAGTTTACAAAGATCATTAATTAAATCAATAGCTAATAGTGGAGAACTAATATAGACTCAAAATAAAATAGATATTAATTTCATGCTTTATGTCTAATTAGAACATTGTATGATGAAATAACTGAATTATACAAAAAGTCATACACAGAAAAGTTAGTCATAACTACTTTAATATTCCTAAATATTTTAGTGATCATTATGTATTGTTAGGCATTAATTTTGATTTACAAATATAAATTGTTTAATTAGAGAACTAAAAATAAATTAAAGGAGTTTAATTTATCTAATCCTAAATATGATTTAGGGTTATAATTTATATCTATTGTCAATATATTTAGAAACCTAATAGTCACATATAAATAATGGGTTCAAGAGAGTAAAGATATTTTAATCAAGTTGGATTTCATTGTAAAGTTTAAGAAACCTTACAACTATATATGAGATATTTAATAAATAAAGATCAATATGAGATATTGGATCTTATTTAGGTATAACTAATATTTAATTAGAATTATTTGTAATGTTAATTAAATTAGTAAAATATCTAAAATGTATTATAAATAGGCTTAAATTCTAATAAAGCTAACACTCCTTACCTAACCCTCTTTATAATAATTGTGAAGTTTTCTCAACTCATTTTGTGGAAATCATCAGAGAGGTCGGATATTTGTGTAGCTATAGTGATTGAGATGAGCCCGCTTAGGAAACAATTCTAGGGATACGATAAGAAAAAGAATCAAGCTTAAGAATAAGATATAAATTAAGAGTGAAACTTTATTATGATTTATGTGTTAATCATTTTTAAAATTTTTAGTGATATTGGCTTTCAAAAAAACAAACCAAAAAATTTTATAATTATTTCGTTACACAGCAGGATCAGATCCTAGCCAAATTTTCAACAATAGTATCAAAGTCGACTTTAATTCTATAATATGATTATTATCAATTATAAATTTTGAATTGAATAGCAAAATGTTTACGTTTTAAACATGAATACTAATATATGAAAAGTTCATATTACAAGCCTAAAAATCTAAAAAGTTCATAGTAGAAATCTTAAAGCCTTGTAATTCAATTTGGAATTGAATTGAAAATGTTTAACTTATAAATAATATATAAAACATTTTCATTAAGCATTAGACACCTATAAACAATAACAAGCCCAAAATAAAATAAATAATAGTTTATACATAATAATTTTAAATTATTTATTTAAAAATTTTATTAATACTTTATTAATAAATATTATATAAAATATTAAAATAATTTATTTTAAGTTTTATTTAATTTATAGTTATTATTAGTAATAAAAATATTTATTATTATTTTAAAAACAAAAGTTAAAAATTCACAATAATTATAAAAGTTGAAGTAAATAAAATATCTAATTAAAAAACTTTGAAAGAAAAAGAGAGAAAGGAGAGGTAGGAGAGAGGGTGGAAGATTTTAAAATTTTTTTGATAATGGTTGATATTTGACCGGTATTCAAAATACAGGTCCGTACCATCTGAAACAGGCTAGTACTGACCGATATTTAAATCCAATATACTGACCCTTTATTTCGTACCGATTTTAGTCCGGTACGATACGTATCAATATTCATATCACTGATTATAGGACTAATATAATGAGTGTTTTGTAATGTGGACAAGAGTTGTTTGGAAATAAAGATAAACTTATTCTACTATTGGAATAAGGTTTGTTTGTCTATTGTATTAAAGTAATCCAAAGATAAATAAAGTTATCTTTAATTTAGAATAAAGTATTGCAAGACATATTACCAAACAAAAAATTTAAAATTGTCTAAAAATTAAAATTCAATTTCAAAAGTAAAGTAATTATTTTACTTAATATGATTACGATGAATAATTTATTGATTTTTAATTAAAATTTAAAAAGTAGATTCTAAAATCAGAATTAATTAGTTTCAATTAGATTGAAATTAACTAATTAGATTTTTTAAAATTAAGAAAATTATTTTCTTAAGTAATTAACAAAAGTGTTTCTTAATTAAATTTTTTATTTCAATTTGATTGAGATAAATTAAAATTATGATTATATCTATTTAGGGATCATTATTCTATTTATTTAGAAATTGTTTCTTTATTTATTAATAATAAGTTTCTCAATTTATTAACTAAATTTGAATAGGATCCTAGCCTACTAGAGAGATTAAAGAATCTTTCCAAATAGTAATGAGGCCTATTATTTCAAATAAAATAGTGAGAGTAATCAAAGACATGATTAAAGTCCTAATCTCATTTGGTAGGCATAGTATATAATCAATTACTTGCTTTTTTATATTTATATTTTGTTATAAGTGAAATATATCTTATTTAGTATAGTTTGTTACTAAGTTAGTGAACCAAATTTCTTGGAAAAAGGTTATGTTTGAGAAGAGTTCTTAAAGTTGGATAGGAAAAGTTGTATGTACGTTATGTAATTTTGCTATTAATCTTTATTGAGAATTTGGTATTAAAGTTTTAAAAATATATGTCAAAATCATATGGATGACAAAAATGTATTGACATTTTGAGTTGACTAATGTCTCATAAACTTTAATGACAACATATAAGATGTATGTCAAGATCATGATAACAAGATGCAAGTGGTTGTATGAAGTAAAGTTGAAAGGTATAGTACCCTAATAAAATTGTTTCATTCAATTTAACCTATTAAAAGCACAATTGTGGACTACAATTAAAGGAATTTGATATAGAATGATAATATTTATGATTAGAAGAAATGATTGCATGACTTTTCTTGCCTATACATAATATAACAGAGATCATATATATTTATAGTTCATGCTTATGAGTACATGATACTGACTTTAGATTTAAATTGATTATAGTGTTGAATGCACGATAAGAAATATATTATTGAGTAAAAGTAGTTAATCTAATTTTATGAAAATAGTTTTTATGTGTTGGAACAAAAGAGACTTATACTTAACATAAATGGAAAGAATAAAAATTTGAACAACCGAGACTATTCTTTTATGCCATATTGGTTAAATCAACATAATGAGAATTATAAAGTTACAAACAAGGATATATGTATCCTTTTAATTATGAATCATATGAAACTTGTAAAACTTGGTAAGTTGAAGAAAACCAAATCAACTTTTAATGAAAGGAAGATGATGATATTGAATTGTTAAATTTATATATATGATGTATTGGATGAAATAACAATTCATAAAATGATGATACCTGTATTTCATTAGATTACTAACGACTTTATTATATAGTCATAAGTGTTAAATGAAATATTGATTTAAATATTTTGAAAAGCTTAAATAGTTTAAATAATTTAAATCTAAGTAGAAATTAAGCATTGAGAATGTTAACGTAATTCGATGAGATTGATGTGGAAATTTTTAAAATTTTAGAGATTCTCTGGTGAATACCTTCACAATAAAATTCTAGAGGAATATAAAATAATAGATATTGTATGATGCAATGTTATTTCTTCTATAGTTATGCCTAGTACAAGAACTTAACTTCAATAGCTACAATTAAATCAATTAGCAAGATTTCATATGAAATGCTAAGTCTTTGAAAGAGTTAATGTTAATGAGTTAAGGATGTGATGCTTAGTTAAAACATGTATTCTTTACTAAGTTTAGAACTAAATTGGATAATAAAATGTTACGAGATATCCAAAAGGTTGAATATAATCTTACAGACCTATTGAACAAATTGTTTGTTTCAATGAATACTTATAGGAGAATGGTTCTCCTAGATAAGTAGTAGGAATTAGATGAAATTAGCAAAGTTCAAATCTCATAATAATATATCCAATTGGAACTAATGCCTTTGTTGATACATTTGATCTATAGTTAGAAGGATACAAGACATTGAAAAATTCATTTTACATGATGAATTCAAGGAGTTTGTTCTAGATATGATTTTATCATGTCTGCAAGAAGGCTAGTGGTAGTATAATTGTCCTCTTCAGTGGGATTATGTAGAGATATATTGCTCATAGAAAATAATAATTCATATTTTCAATTGTTGACAAATACAACTCTTGTTGGATATGAAAATGTAATAACTTAATTATGGGAACTATATCTATGGAGATAAACTAGAATTTGTTTATCTATTCTAAGTCCAAGTACATAAATAATTTATTAAAGATGTTTAGTATTTAAGATATTTGATACTTATGAAATATCGAGGATATCCATTATTTTGTGTATGACTTAACATTTGAGTTTAAGGTTATATGGAAATTTTAACTTTAGAAGCAAATCCTATTTAAGGTTTACTTAGAACAATATCATTCATAAAAGTTCCAACATACCAATAGTTGCTAATTAAGTCGTAATACAATTTTCATTTAGTGGAAATGAGTAATTGGATTAATAAGTTCTTTAGTGAAATTAACATAGTTCTTTGTATTATTCAAGATAATAATGTACTGTAGAACATTAGAGTCATTGGGCATATAAAAGGAGCTACGGTCTTATCAAAGATCCAAGGATATAGTTAGGCAATTTTTTCTTAATTATGATCATAATTAAGATGCAAGTTATATGATTTAAGCAAGTGCTCACTATAGAGAATCTTATAGAATTATCTCATTAAGTCATTATCCTAGCAGTAGTATGATAGTCATATGGTTATATATTATAACGTACTTAAATGATTGGCTTAGTGTAAGTGGAAGATTGTTGATTTATTCCCTACAACCAACCAATTAACTGTGGTTTAGTAATAAAATAATTTAAATATATTCTTTATCTGGTATATATTTAGTTGTATAGGATAAAGTCCATAGAATAATTATACATTGTAATGAGATTATAATTATGAGATTTATATTACATTTATGTATTATCCCTAAATTATTCATAGCTATTGTTTTATTAAGGCTGGGCATTAATAGAACATAAAAACTAGCACATGTTATGTTTTTTCCTTTGAAAGAAGTAGTCGATTCTATAGGCTAAAGTATGGAGGTACTTAAAGAAATGTGTAGGTACTTGTTAGACTGACTTTACGTGAGAAATTTATTGGGAACATTACTTGTATGTTTATGAAAATTCATAGTGTGATGATTTTATAAGAAATCTTTTGATTTATGATCTCAAAAGTTTTCTTATATAAGGATTGTTATGCTTTGATACTATTTATGACTTATGCTAATCAAGGTTAACTAAGTCGATAATCATTGAATATAGTAGTAATTATATGGAGGTGGTTGAGTGATCAAAATATGATTTATCATCCTAAGGTAATTAGGAAGAATGTTTCATTATTCTCGATTGGTATTAATACATAAAATCCTTGGCTAATGTGAAATGACGTCCTGTAAATATGTTACAAATATCATTAATTAAATCAATAGCTAATGATAGAGAACTAATATGATTTGATTCAAAATAAAGTAGACATTAATTTTATATTTAATATCTAATTAAAACATTGTATGATGAAATAAATGAATTATACGGAAATATCATGCATGTAAAAGTTAGTTAAAACTATTTTGACATTTTTAAATATTTTAGCTAGTCATGACGTGCTGCTAGACGTCAGTCTTAATTTATAAATATAGATTGTTTAATTAAAGAATTAAAGATAAATTAAATGAGTTTAATTTATTTAACCCTAAATATGATTTAAGGTTATAATTTATATTTATTGTGAACATGTTTGATAATATAACAGGTCACACATAAAGAATGAGATCAAGAGAGCGAAGATGTTTTAATCAAGTTGAACTTTATTATAAAGTTTGAGAAACTTGATGATTAAATATGAGATATTTAATAGATAAAGATTAAGGTAATATATTTGATTTTATTTAGGAATAACTGGTATTTAACTAAAGTTTTCTGTAATTCTAATTTATAATTAAAGTTTAATTTAAATTAGAATTTAATTTTAATTAAATTACTAAATTATTTAAGATTTACTATAAATAAGCTTGAACTATAACGAAGCTAAGTACTCTTTACCTAATCCTTTATGCAACAGTTATAAAATTCTTCCAACTCAAACTTTGTTAAGATTTATGTGATAATTATTTTATAGAATTTTAGTGATATTAATTTTTAAAAAATTAAAAAATATAATTGTTTAGACTGTACCGTATAAGATCTAATCCATTTCTCAACAAGATACGGGACTTACATTTTGTAGGGGTAATGTACGAAACATGGACGCGTTGGATGACAGCTCAGACGTCGATCATTTGCGGGACCCCTTGTCATAAATGCTGCCCAGTGCCCACACCACAGTTTCTGGCCTTTTTGACTGTTAAAAGACTCTTTGGCGGTAAATTGGAAAACAGTTTTGCAGGGTGCTTGGGTTGGGAGCGGACTCCATACAGCGGCGCCGCACATCTCTCCGTGAGACACTCGAGGCATATTTTCATCGTCGACTAGTATTTTACCTTTGAATTTAGACTGGTTTCCATATATGGTTTTCTAATAGCGCACATGGCCTTCTGGTAGGACCTTCTGAGGAGGACTTGATCAGAGATCCCTTTGTTTACTCGGTCAGAAGATTTTGGCCGTGTTACCGTAATTTAAGCATTTAGACACTAATTGGTCAAAGTGGGTACAAGACGAGACCCACAAGGCTTTAACATGCAACTACAGCGTTAGTTCAGGTCGCTGCGTATATCCATCACATGATACTTTATTATATCAAGGATATCATTTCTAGTTTCTAATGCATAAAAGGAGATAGCGAGAGTGGGAGACCACTGATTCTATTTCTTAAATTACATATTGTTGTAGCGACTTTTTGAGGTACCAAACTTAATGTAAATTTCTTTTTCATAATATTTTTTAAAACCTTTGAGTGGATTTACTAATAAAAACTTTTATTGATAACTGAAGCACTTGAACTGAAATAAAATCTTTGAGATTAGGTGCTAATATATCTATTGCGAGTTGAGTTGGACAGAGGATTTTGTGATCTCGTCCAAACAGTTAGATCATGCCCCAAGGCGCCACTGGACCACAATAAGGATGCCATGATTACCATGGGTGTAAAAAGTGTATAGCTAAGATTATGACGTAAGTAGAAAGCAAAGTAATGTTTTAGCCTTTCGGCCTCGGGCGTGTCCTCTCCGAGGCTGGTTTGGCTTGCAAGTTTGGTCTCTAACTGCTATGATATGTTCTTCAAACAATTAAAAAAAGGAATGGACTCGTATCTCTGTTATGCACAAGTGATAAGTCTTTGTAAATGAGTTGGCCAACTGGTCCCTTGAGCCGATACTCCCAATGCGTTCAGTGTACGAAAATGAAATTACCCGAACTCTGTTAAGTATTACTCAATTGCCATTTTGATCCTTTTCCTTGGACTAGTTAAAGCTACTATGTTTAAATACGTAATCGAAGCTCAGATATATAATTGGCTGGAAGCATTTCCCGAAATTGGTATTGTGATGTGATTGCAAGCTTTAATCACACGTAAAGCTGATAATTAAATATGTTCAGAGTCGCGTGTTTGTAGTTTAAATTAATTACTACCCTTGAGATTTTGCCATTGAATCTATGTTTAGATCATGGGCTAAGATCTTCATGTGATTGAGTATAACTACGATTATCCTCTTTTTCTCTATCTCGTACGTTCATACGTACGACACACATTGCACACAACCTACCGTGAACTCTACAAGATTGGGTCATGCTCTGTGTATCTATTTTTCCTAACAGTTTTTGTGTTGAATTACATATTATAACATGTAACTTGGCCCTAATATAATTGAATTGCATATCTTAACTATTGTTTTACAATTAACAAGTAAAATTATACAAAAAAAAAGCTTATATATCATTTTCATAATTTGAATTATGATATGACCGGCGGGGGCGGGTTGGTGGTGGCGTTTGAGGGAGGATGTGAAAAGTAGAGGGAAAGGTATGTGGGTACATCATGATTACATCTAAGCTTCTTCCTATCTGTAAAAAATGGACAAGAAGTAGATTTGGAGGATGTGGGAGTTATTGTATCAATTCAGACAGCTGGAGAAAGAAGGAAGTAGTTGCACGTGAGTGAAAGCCTATCTTCTTGCCTAAAAACCACAGGGGAAAGACCGACAATCTCAAGTGAAATCAGGGGAAGGACATGCATTCAATCTCCAAGTTTTACACAAGTGAGGGTGTGATTACTAAGACAGAACTTATATCCTGTTAAAGTCTATATAATACGAACGTACGGATAGTGATTTTGGCAATTACTTTATCTCAAGATTGAGATTTAGTGTAACAAAAATGTACACTTTAAAACAGCTCGTGCTCTATTCAAATTAGCAAAACGTTCCATCTCATCCTGTAATCAAATTTCGTTCCAGCAATTATGTTTTAAACTATTGAAAATATTATAACTGTTAAAAATTTGAAACAGAATAACATTAAATGACATTTACTAGTAAAAATTATCTTTTAATTCTTATCAAAATTAATGAAAGAACTTAAATTTGCATTTTTTTTTTGTTAACAACTTAATTCAGACTTTTCTTATCTTTTTAAGGTTTTCCTTTAAAAATTTCATGTCTTCACGAGAGTAAGTCTACCTAAACCTTTGTTTTTCATATATCTATTTGTTTCGTTTTCTTTTTTGAGATAAGAGTTCCGTATCTTCTTTTCTAGAAATCATTATCATTTTTTTCGCACGACAGGGCATTTTGATAGTAGAAGTTTTATCATAAGGCTTGTTATGTAATGAAATATTTAGAATGACATTCGGCCATGGAGTCTACTTTTCTTTTCATTTTTCTAAATGTTTTAATTTATCACAATGTTTCCTTATCTTGAGCTTCGTCACCATCATTTGATTTATCATCATTTTAACTAATACAGTTTAAATTCTCAAACATAATTCTTTTCATGTTATGATGGTTGACATTTTTTTTTCACTATAATAAAGGTCTCCTGTTACTATTGAAAGAAGTAATTGTTGGCTTTGATTTTTTTTTTCAAAATAATGAATATATTTGTGCCACAAAAGGCTAAACAGTAGTGTTCTCAATGAATACAAGAGCATCCAATAAGGATGAATATCAAGTCACTACAAGAAATTAATTATTTACCGATGAAAAATTCCGCCTATAAATGGGAAAATTCTGTCAGTAATTAATATTACTGACGGAATTTGGTAGCCGAGAAATCGGTAGCTAAAGTGGCCGTAGTTAAAATTACCGACCGTCATTTTCTGTCAGTATTTTACCAACGGTATTAACGATGATAATTCATCGTCAGAAAGAATTTAACGACGGAATATATTTAGTTAATTTCCGTCGATGAAATTTAGCAACAGATTAATTTCTGTCGGTGAACCGAAGGTAATTACCTAAAAAACCTCAACCAATTAATCGACAGTGCTGCTTACCATCGGTAAATCTCTACAAAATTTTTGACGGAATATTTGTCCGTTGGTAAAAACTGGTTATATTTTTTTTAATTAAATTCCAATGTTATGTTGTTGTTATAAATGCATAATGTTAAGAGTTACTAATTATTTGTTCATAAAATATTAATTTACATATATAATTTGATTAAAGAGAAAATTAATTAATAATATAACGTATAAAGTATTTAATTTAATAATAAAAACTTAACAATGAACAAATCTTATGTTTTTAATTGAAAACAAATGACAAGGATGAGTTAATGTCGTGGTGATTATGGATGTTCTGAACTGTTAAGCCTCCCCTTTAACTGTTCCATCTCCTGCCTAAGCTGAGCCATCTGCTTCGTTTGCTCTCTCATCTTAGTCATCTACTTCACCTCCGCTCTCATCTTAACAAGCCTCTCCATCTCCTCTCTTATCTTAGTTGCTTGCTTCATCTGCTCCATCGACTCTCTGATTTTTGATACCTGCTCCATTTCCTCTCTCATCTTCTCTCTCATCTCCTCTCTCATCTTCTCTCTCATCTTAGCTATCTGCTCCATACATTGATTAACTATCTGCTCCCTTAATGTGTCCACTGTGGCCCGGAGCCCGGATACTTCATTACTTTGCGATGGCCGAGCAGATGCTGCTGTATTGGACAGAGAAGAGCGCGAATAACAGATGCTCGTATATGAATCTAGGCCAAATATTCTTCCACGAAGGTCCCTACCACCCACGACATCAAGATATGTCTGAGTCTCGTCTACAGGTTGTTCCTCCTGAGACTGTCGCTGAATATTTTGTTGTATTTGGTCATATTAGGAAGCAATGTTTACATTAGTAATTAAGGTATAATTGTTAAGAAATTATAAAAATGTATTAATTTCATTTACATTCAGCTCTCTACATCAAGTGAATAGTCACAAGTCATAACATTGCAGTTTTAGAACACAATAGTGCAACATAACATAACAGGGTTGCGACTGGCGGCGACTAGTGACATGCGTGAGACAATAGGCGAAGGAGAGGAGCTAGCTAGTAATGGCAAGTGGCGAGCTGTTGGCTACTAGTGGGGTGTGAGGGGGTAGGAAGTTGCAATGGCTACGGTTGCCTAGATTTGGAGATTCCAAATGGTTTGGGGTGGGTGACTATTAATTGGTTGTATACTTTTGCTTCTACGTTTGTTTTTGTAGTTAGGTTAGGATTATTATTTTTACATTAAAGTCCCTAAGGTTTTTAAATTTTACAATATCGACCGATATTTGACTTATATTTCAAATACTATTTGATACCAACCGATACCACATATCGATAGGAAATCCTTCAATTTTATACTGCTAGTACTGGTCAGTATGATAGAAAATTTGAGACATTGAATACGATAAATAAGACTTTTAAAGTCTAAATTTAGTGGAATTAGTTAGCTAAAACATCCACAAAATGGATTTGGACCCACAACAATCTCCCCCTCTAGCTTATTCCAGGGTAGAAATCAACCACCCTACTTATTATTTGAAAGCCATTGTGGTGAGCTTACTACAAAGCTCAAGCTTACTTTTAACAACCACCTTTGTTAATATGTCAGCACCATTGTTTTGAATTCTGTTCACCGGCTCAAAACCGTTACAAAATTTTAAATTTTAGTACCGGTTTTAAATACCAGTCGGTACCGGTCGATTTCGACTATACCAACCGGTATCGAAAATTTTAAAAATTTGGGGGATTTTTTTACAAAATTTTCAAAAATTTTCAAAATCTCCCTCCTCTCCTTCCCCCATTTTTTTCAAAGTTTTAAAAATAATAATAAATATTTTATTACTAATAATAATTATAAATTAAATAAAACTTAAAAATAAAATATTTTTATTTTAATTAC
>JANIJH010000224.1:60003685-60015542 GCA_024520975.1 Erythroxylum areolatum | reverse complement strand
TTCATTTAGACCATCAATTTCAAAAGATATTAAAAAATTCACAAACTTTCACCTAAAGGGGACAATTTCGGTTTTGAATTAAGACCCCCTCTCCATGACACATTTCATTCATCTAAACCATATTTCATGCATATTCAAGCATGGAGAACAACATATCTTAGCACCAAACTCAAAATCATAATGTAGAGAGAGATGAGACAAAATTTACCTAAACATTCCTTTGATGATATCTTCAAATCCTTTGAGGTTTTCTCAAATCTAATGATAGATTTGAGTTCCTTGACCCCAAATTAGCTTAGAACACCTTGATTGAGGTTGAAGAATAAAAAAGAAGGGTGAATTTTGATGATGGCCAAAACTTCCTCTTCTTCCTCTCTTTGCTCCTTTCTTCTCCTTTTTTTTAATCAAAACAAAATGTCTTAAGTCCTTAGAAATGTGATGCACGGTCATAAGTGAAAGAAAGGTCTAGAATATTGACTCTTCTTTGGACAAATGGGGTGAAATTACCATTTTGCCCTTAGCATATATGAAATTACCATTTTACCCTTCAAACTTTTCCTAAATTTGCAATTAAGCCCAAAATTTAGAAATCTCCAAAACTTTTATTTTTATTTTGGTCGTTGGAATCTTGGAAATAATTAAGCCCCTTAACTTCATAAAATTACTTATTGTTCCTCCAAGAATTGAAAAATTACGTTTAAGTCCTTTAACTTTTGACAATTTGCAAAGAAGCCCTTATGTATATCAACTTTCTCAATTAAGCTTTCTAAGTGTCTAATAAGTCTATAAATCATGTCTAATCACCTCTAAGATATTAGAACACATTTAATTTAACCACCATGGTTATATCCATCCAATGGACTCGGTTTTTCACACTTAAAAGCTTATATGTCGGAAATCTCCAAGATTTCACATACTGATGAACTCTAGTTTCATGTAAGGGTATATAAAATTATAAATCATTGGCACACGTACCCAAAGGATGCAAATTTATCTTTGAACTCATATACAACCATGTATATATCAATATACATTAGTATCTCCAAATATAAAACAATCATCAAAGGGCTCTAAAAGTCTGGCGTTACAGAATAGTACAACCAATCTTGAGCATCATGTAATGCCCTAATACCCCCTGGGAGGATACGGGACGCTATGCAGACAACATAACATACATGCATACGAAATCGAGACAAAACCAAAACATACGAAACATTCATCATGAATCCTCAATAGCTCAAAGCAGAAGCAATTCAGAGCAAACATACATCATAATACATTGAGCTTAATACAACTTGTTCCAAATCAAAACCAGCCTAAATTAAGGTTATTACAAACCTTGAAACAAAAATTTAGGAGTTGCATACATCAAAAACAAGTCCAAAAACAAACTCAAAATACATTTTAAACAAAACAAATTTTAGACTCCTTTAGCCATTGCGGTTGACTTGTCCCAGTCCCTACGTCCTTCTCTCTGAACCTATATGGGGCAAATCTATCGTGCTAAGCATATAGCTTAGTGAGTACTAACTAATTCACTTTAAAAGAATTCTTAAACAGTAAATTGAATTTATTGCATTTCATAACAGATATTATGGTTATCAGAATTACATCACACAAAAGGTATAAACCTTCAGAATCATAACATAATTTAGCTTATAACAAATCAAACAGACATCAGAGTACAAAATTAGAAGACTGCTAAATCCATTTACAGAAGTGGGTAACGGGACTTATACAGAAGAGACCAAAGTCTCAACACCGAAGTGTCACAGAAGAGATCGAAATCTCGACATTGAAGTGTCACTAACAAAAGACACCGAAGTGTTGATAACAAAAGACACCGAAGTGTCACAGAAGACACCAAAGTATCACAGAAGTAGCTGCAGACCACCCTTCTAGGCATGCCTATTTACCCACAACTAGGACTTAACAGATTCAAAATAGAAATGTATGAAATTTAATTTACATGTCAATCAATGTTTCATACCATGTATTCAAGCATATCATATACTTACAACTTTGCAGATCATTCAATATTCCAAATCAATAGCAAACAAAATAGTCAAAGCAAAACCATCAAAACTTGCTTACAAAATTTACCATCTAAATTACCTACAAAAGCTCTCTTATTGTTTATTGCCTTGAAGTCCCGGCAATATCTGGAATCGGTCGCTCTAAAGGTTCTTCTAAAACATTCAATACAAACATATATTACTATTGTTCATAATTATGAATTCAATTACGCACACTCATGTATACTGAATATGTATGATGCATGTTCATGTAAAAAATTTGGGTTTCTTATCCCTAATCTTATCACATTATCGATCATGTGAAACTATACTCAAATCCTCAATCCAGATTTATTTCACACTTAACTTTCGGGTCCACCTTGCTCAATTATTCTCATCATGTAGTTGGGGTAATTAGGAAATAATTCCTTCTAGAAATTTGTCCTTATTTGTTTTAGGTTTGCAATGATACCAAGTTCTTCTAATTTGGTTTAGTATACTGAAAGTTATACTCAAAAGGTTTCAGGTTGTTCTTGTTATTCATTAGAATTCTTATCTCAAATTCAAATCAGATTCTGAAATTATTATAGACCGAATTAGAACTCGATTTCTTCAAACAATTTATATCCCTATGTCTCTAGTTTACTCCAAATTAAAAATCACTCCATTAGGATAACTACAGAGAAATTTATGCTCAAAATACTGAAGCATGTTCAAGCTGTCAGGAAACTTCACTGGTGCGAGCCAAAAGTTGACTGCGACGAACTTTCCAGAGCAAAATTCCTCCTGATTTTCTTAAAAGTTTACCACATCGAACCCAAGTGTTGGCCATGGTGAACTTTCACAGAAGTGAAATCCTTCAAGTTAGTCGCGGTGAACTAAAAAGAGTTGGCCATGGTGAACTTTCACAGAAATGAAATCTTTTAAGTTCATCATCTTCAAACTTCCTAGATTTCACACTTCAATCTTATTTAAAGAACACATATCATCCTTAAACCAATTCTTCTACTTCCATTTCAGCTTATCACACCTCAAACAAATCAAATCTATATTTAAACACTAAAAAATCGATTCCTTACACAAACTTTCTCTCACAACTGCATATTTTCCATTCTCATCTCCTCTATGTCTTCACCTCATTTAACCCATTCTGAACACCACCGAAGCTACCCATCTTACACCCCTCATACACAATTTCGTTTTCAATCATTCTAGCATTATTAGACTTATTCAATTCATTTATATGAACACTCAAATATCCATGCATGTATCGTGGGAAACAGAGCATATATTCACTGAATTGCATAAAACAACACTTACTTGGTTCAGCTCCAATTCCAACAATGAAGTTCTCGGTGGATGACGAAAACGAAGGATAACAGAATAAACACTCTCTAAGTAATGAAAATCTTGCTTTGATGTAAGATTCAAAAGCCAATTTCTCAACAGAATCAGTTTGGTGTTTTCGGTAAGGAAGAAGAACAACTCAGTGAAGAACGTGCAAACTGTAGAAATTTCCTTACCTAAACATGTGCCTACGTGGGTTACTGTCAGTTTGACACATGGCTCTATGCATGTGAGCCATTTGTCCTTCATACAAGCTACCACATGTCTCCAACATGTCAAGCCATTTGTCACACAATGAATGATGCCACATGTCAATCTTTAATTAGTTCACATGTCACACTAGGATTGGTCCAACTTTCAATATTTTTCTAAAATTCACCAAAAATTCCAAAATACCCGAAATATTATCAAAATTGTCAAATCACATTTTATTAATGTTAATAACTCAATTATACCTGGAATGTCATGAATGCGTGCATAAATATTGGTATGAGTCCAAAAATGCATATACACAAATAAGAAAAAACTTAGTTATGCAAAGCATATTATGCATTAAAATTTCTCAATATTCTAACCCCTAATATGGGGTGTTACACATCAACTTTGAGAGAAAATGGGAAGGTTCTTAGATTAATCTACTCTTCCATCACATTCGTCGGCTTCATTTCCATACAAACCACGTCAAATTCCATTAAGTGCTTGTATAGATCTTCTCCCAGTAAACCCCTAAAAATAGGTAATAAATGAATCAGCCCATATTTTAATTCAAAAGTATAGTTATCACCTAAATTCAAAAAGTTGATGCAGTGGGGCTATTGAGCGTCCATGGGTGTGACTAGTTCATGAAGGGTGCGGTTTGTTGCCATCCGTTCCATTTTTTGAGTTTGTTGCTGCTGTTTCATCTGTTTCCGTAGCCTCTTTGCTGTTTTCTCGATCTTTGAATAAAATAACAATTGAGTTGTTTTGTCTACTCATATAACATACATATACCGTTGATAAATTCCCCAACAACGGAGCCAAACTTTGGTACTACTGTCGCCTGCAACCAAATTAAAAAAGAAACCAACTTCCGTTAATACAAATTAATGTAGTAGTGGTAAGTAGATATTGTTCCCACGAGGAATTTTAATGGTAAAGAGTTTACGAGTTCAAAACTAAAATAAAGTAATGAAGGGGAGGGGGGCTTGCAATTCACGTAAAATTAAGAATGTAGAAATAACACAAATATGAAATTAACAAAAGTAATTGAATCTAAAACTTTAATAGACAAACCTTGGTTTCGAGTCACCAATGTTTTCATACTAAAATGGATCCTTGATATAAAATTCAGTTCATCAGTAAACATTCACTAGGGTTTGTTTTCTCTTAAGTGTAAATAAATAGAAACATGTATTCTAAACATTTTTATTAATCAACAACCTAGATATGATCGTATGTTCAATTGAATAATAGCTTTAAGAAGTAAGAAACCAATGAACAAGATACCATATATACGACATGCATTTAATCAAGATAGCATCTTCTTAGAATTCCCTACTCTAATGTAAATAAGGTAATCCTAATCGCTACTTGTGACTAATGAAACTAAACGTCATATTTCATTAATCTAGCTACTAAACGAATCAATTCTTAGTTGCTCACCTAGAAATTAATCAATTCAATTAGAAAAAGTAATTCAGAAGACACTAAATGTTCATCAACAAAACAAACTTTATGGAAACATGTCAAACATAATAGATGACAACATGGTTCTCCTCAACCAAAAAAAGGGATTTAGCTACTCATAGCAAAAGTGAAAATCAAAGAAATAATAAAACACATAGTCTTCATCCCAGGTCTTTTCCTAAAGAATCAGAAAATAATTAGAAAAAAAATGTAGAAACGTAAACTAAACAATGAAAAATATTGCAGAAAATTCTAAAACTATGCTAATCTTCCAAAGCTCCGTGAGTATGTTTTTCCCCTCTTTATGCCTTTTGATTCCTTCCTTTTCCATCATCTTTTGCAGATCACACCTCCCACGTATTCAGGTTGCAAATCTCCAGCAATTTAAATTTCTAAGATTATGAAAATCTCAAACGAATCAGATTTGAATTTGAAAATAGATCTGCATATAGTTTTCATCCTTACACGTGCCCACGCTTAGTCACTGAATTTGCTACCAATTTGAAATTTTCGAGTTTACTGTGTTTCCTTTGCATCTTTTTGACTCAATTTCATCTCTTCAATGTTGAAAATCATCTGAGGACAATTAAGAGACAAATCCATCAATTTTAAATAAAAATTTCAACACATGAGAGAGATTTATATTCCAAATGAATGCAAAATGACAACTTAACAACGCTTGTAATTCATTATCAAGGATAAGATTCATAGTGATCAACTTATTAATGATGTCCTGAAAATCACCGAGATACTCTAACATTGATTTCCTAGCTTTCAACTTCTAGTTTACAAGCGTTTTAATCAAGGAGGCATTGTTATAAGTGATCTTCCTCTTATAAAGACCTCTAGCTTCTTCCACAACTGAAAAGAATCTATAATTTGGGATACATGATTGAAGATACTGTATCAATCTACTATTTAATAGTTCCTAAGGTCTTTCACTTCATATTCTCCCACTCTTTTTCTACCATCTTCTTTGGTTTAGATGAGACATCATCTTTTACACTTTTTTCACATTAATTGAATCATAAATATCCTTGTAATATGTGAGATCTTCCATTATTTGTCTCTATATAGAGTAATTAGTCGATGTCAGCTATGCTATCAATAACTCTTCTATTTTCGACCACAAGAGCTTGCACGTTATCGAAATCGATCTCCTTTCTCCTAATCTTTTTATTGAACATACTCTTTTTGATCATGTCCAAAGAAAGCACATCATTCAGAGAAGAGTTGTCGATAGTCATAGTTAAAGTTTCCTAATTGTTCAACATATAATTTAATAGGAACAATGCTTGTAATTCATAATCAAGGACAAGCTTCATAGTGATCAACTTATTGATGATGTCCTGAAAATCATTGAGATACTCCAAGATTGATTTCCTAGTTTTCAACTTCAGGTTTACAAGCATTTTAATCAAGTAGGCATTGTTATGAGTGATCTTACTCTTTTAAAGACCTCTAGCTTCTTCCACAACTCGAAAGGATCTGTCTTTTGGGACAAGTGATTGAAGATACTGTATCAATCCACTATTTAATAGTTCCTAAGGTCTTTCACTTCATGTTCTCCCACTCTTTGCTTTCCATCTTCTCTAGTTAAGATGAGACATCATCTTTTACACTTTTTCACATTGATTGAATCATAAAGATTCTTATAATATGTGAGATCTTCCACTATTTGTCTCCATATCGATAATTAATTGATGTCAACTATGTCTACAGACAACTCTTTTATTTTTGACCATAAGAGCTTGCACGTTGTTGACATGGATCTCCTTTCTCCTAATCTTTTTATTAAACATACTCTCTTTGGTCACGTATAAAGAAAGCATGTCATTCATAAAAGAGTTATTGATAATCATAGTTAAAGTTTCCTAACTATTCAGTAAAGAATTCAATAGGAACAACACTTGTAATTCATCATTAAGGACATGCTTTATAGTGATCAACTTATTGATGATCTGAAAATCACCGAGATACTCTGACATTGATTTCCTAGTTTTCAACTTCAAGTTTATGGGCATTGTTATAAGTGATCTTCCTCTTATAAATACCTTTAACTTCTTCCATAACTTAAAAGGATCTGTATTTTGGGATATGTGATTGAAGATATTGTATCAATCCACTATTTAATAGTTCCTAAGGTCTTTCGCTTCATGTTCTCCCACTCTTTGTCTACCATCTTCTCCATTTTAGATGAGACATCATCTTTTACACTTTTTTCACATCGATTGAATCATAAAAATCCTTGCAATATGTGAGATCTTCCATTATTTATCTCTATATTGAGTAATTAGTCGATGTCAACAATGACTATCAACTACTCTTCTATTTTTGACCACAAGAGCTTGCACATTGTCGACATTGATCTCCTTTTTCCTAATCTTTTTATTGAACATACCCGCTTTGATCACGTCCAAAGAAAGCACATCATTTAGAGAAGAGTTGTTGATAGTCATAGTTAAAGTTTCCTAACTATTCAACAAGAATTCAATAGGAACAATGCTTGTAATTCATCATCAAGGACAAGCTTCATAGTGATCAACTTATTGATGATGTCTTGAAAATCACTGAGATACTCCAACATTGATTTCCTAGTTTTCAATTTTAGGTTTACAAGTGTTTTAGTCTAGGAGGCATTGTTATGAGTGATCTTACTCTTTTAAAGACCTCTAACTTCTTCCACATCTCAAAAGGATATGTCTTTTGGGTTACGGGATTGAAGATATTGTATCAATCCACTATTTAATAGTTCCTAAGGTCTTTCACTTCATGTTCTCCCACTCTTTGTCTACCATCTTCTCCGGTTTAGATGAGACATCGTCTTTTACACTTTTTTCACATCGATTGAATCATAAAGATCTTTGCAATATGTGAGATCTTTCATTATTTGTTTCTATGTCGAATAATTAGTCGACATCAACTATGGCTATCAACAACTCTTCTATTTTCGACCACAAGAGCTTGCATGTTGTTGACATCGATTTCCTTTTTCCTAATCGTTTTATTGAACGTATTCTCTTTGATCATGTCCAAAGAAATAATCAAGGACAAGTAATTAGTCGACTTCAACTATGGCTATCAACAACTCTTCTATTTTCGACCACAAGAGCTTGCACGTTGTTGACATCGATTTCCTTTTTCCTAATCTTTTTATTGAATGTACTCTCTTTGATCATGTCCAAAGAAATCATCAAGGACAAGTTTCATAGTGATCACTATGAAGCTTGTCCTTGCACTATGAAGCTTGTCCTTGATATTGAACATCTATAAAATAGGACTAGACCTATAACACAATTTTTATTTTTTTTCAAAAGTTAATTCGTACATATAATATATCAATATCTGAGCCTTGCAGATCCAGTTGGTTAACAAGTATATTTTTCTTCTAGAAAAGCTTGCCATTTGGTTTCGCTGTAGAATTGGTCAACCGATATTTCAAAAGACACAAAAATTCACGGATTTTTCCATCAATAACGTCATTTATGCAAATTTGAACTTCCTTGCCAGTTTGAATTACTTTTAAAAAGAAGTCTTAGTGATAAGGATAGAGGAAAGCACCAAAGAGTCGAAAAGTAAACAATATTCTTTGAAACAAAAAAAGGAATTAAAAAAGCTAATCATTTTAATTTAAATCCTAATGAAAGGCATTTTCTAATTCTATAGTTTATTTTCCAGCAGTATTAGATACATTTGATATACTAATATTTTCGGCTTGGCCCTAATAGAAAAACTAGAAGCTATTTTTTAATTCACATATAAAAGTAGAAAAATAAAATATTTAGATTATTCAAATCACACGATTTATAAAAGATTGTGTGCATCTAAAAGTTTAATTGAATATGTGCTTTAAAAAAAGTTATTACAAATTTCTCATAAAAAAGAAAATAGTTTTTTTTAATTGCCAGTGATGGAGAAAACCTACATGCATTGAATAGAATTATTTTAGTGAAGTCCTAATAAATTCGACGACTTCAAGGGACTTCAGTATTACACGGCCTTTGTTGAAAAAGTCAACCCTTGGAGCCAATTAGCCTATTGAAACTGGAAAAGGTTGACTTCGGGCGGTTGAATTGTATTTAGTAAACTGAATACAATACAATTAACATATTAAGGTCCACGCAAAAATTGGAAAATAATGGATTTTTTTTCCCACGAGGTATTTTAGGAAGGTCTTAGTTATGAGAAGGTGCCTTTAAGTTATTCATACTCAGACTAATTCCCGCTCGATCCGGATAGGTTTCTTGTGGAGAGGCAAAATTCTAGCTCTAAGTTTTAAACGGCTACATACATGAGGATGGTTTGAACTTGCGATCTCACTTAAACCAAAAGAGCCCCTTACCAACTTATTTGCTCCTTAGGGTTATAATGAAAAATTTTTTGTTAAGTACCTAGTTGGCAACCTTATAATTGTGACAATGCGACTGGTCGTTAATTAATGTTAACTGGACTTGCATGTCGGTGTAAAGAAGAAAGCAACTGGGATTTACCCGACATGAAATCTCTCTTGAAGCAAATAGAATTATGTACATGAATTTCTTTTTGGCTTTGTGTTACATATGATATCCTTTCTTCTTTGACATTTGACTTAGTCACTGCAATTTGACACCCTTTAAGAATTGGCTGAAGTAATCATCCCATCGAAGTAATTGCTGAATGTGCAACTACGAATTTGGCTGAAATAAATCCAAACTATGAACAATGGTGATTTCTATTTGCAGTTGTCTGTACCATCATTTTTGTGTCACACGGACCTCCAAGTTCTTGGTAGTTTGTAATCAATGCTCAATTCCTACGTCCGGTGTATTCAAATAACGATCACACCCAGCTGTAGACGAATTACAGTTGTAGGTACTCAATAGGAAGAGGAAAAATAAACAAGACATCGAAACAAGATAAGATTAAAGGAAGTTAGGGTCATGAAAATTTTGGATACAAGGTGAAGGATTGTATATGCAGCGGAAATAAAAATGCAATCCTATATTTATCTATTGTGTTTAACAAATATACTAATAGTAGGAACAGACAAAAATAAATACTTAAAATTTGTGAAGAATAATCGATACTGAACTTAAAAAATATGAAGTCTTTATATATTTTATACCAAGAAATAAGTTACGCTTTTAATACTTAATATGACTATAGTTAAATTTTAAAGAACTCTTTTCTTTAAGAATAAAACAAAACAATTTTGTCCCTTTTCTTTCGTTTATCTACACGTACAAAAAAAACGAACAAAAAAGAGTATTTGTATAACTTCTCTTCACGTTTTCTTTCGACGTTAAAAAAAATGAAATACCTTTCATTTTAACCCTTATCATCGTAAAACTCTATTCACAACCCACGTTTCTTTATTGTTTTGGTTAAATATAAAACCATAACAAAACCAAAACAATAACCACCAATTGCAAATACCATCTGACACCTTTTGCTTTTCTTTTTTTAAAAAGTAATTATTATTATTTATAAAATGAAATAAAATAAAACTCATTTAGTTTGTACAAGAGAATTTTCAATATTAATTATGTTTTCTATGTTAGGAAAAAATGTAATAATATGCCATATAGATTATTTAATAAATCATCTCATAATAAATTAAATAATCATAAACAGGAAATATTATACTCGTAACTGTGTGATCACATAGGTTCATCATTAAGCTGTAGTAATTAATTCAATTAATTACTAATTAAGGTTGACGTTTAACAACATTCATCAACGATCGGATAGTGTGAAGTAACAACCTTACAAAGACAGAACCTGGTTAAGGATAATGTATTATTACCTTCCATCATTATAACTCTGGATTATTCTAAGGTATGGTTTAACTGTCAAACCTATTAGATAACCAACTATGTTATATATAGATCATTAATGATTGGTGAATGACTTAGAAAACTCCTTTTCCTCACTCATTCAATCGTTCTGGCCAAGGTATTGAAACAATCATTAAGATTAATGACAGCATAGAGCTCAAATTCATTACATAGAGTTGATGGATCACATCTTGACTAACCACTAATCAAATAGGTACTTAATTATATCCAATGATTATTCAACTAGCATTTTTACACACTATGTGTCCGACATCAAAAAAATAATAAGTGAGCTATTGATTACTATCACTACAAGAAATTATCAATTTACCGACGGAAATTTCCGTCGGTAAATGAGACATTTCCGTTGGTAAAATTAATCACCGACGGACTTTGGTGACCGCTAAATCGGTCGCTAAAGTTTCCGTAGGTAAAATTACCGACCGTCAAATTCCGTCGGTATTTTAACGATGCTACCTTGTTATCGGCATCTATATAACGACAGAAAAGGGAAAGTGAGATACCGTCGGTGAAATTTAGCAACGGAGAAATTTCCGTCAGTGATCCGAAGGTATCTTCAACCAATTTGTCGACGGTTGTTTTAACCTTCAGTAAATATCGTGAGCATTTCCGACGGAATATTTTCCGTCGGTAAGAACTGAGTATATATATTTTTTAATTTTATTGTTTTGTTGTTATAACAATGTTATATTATATATATAATTTATTTATTTGTATTACATTATATTATTTGTTCATAATATATTAATATGTATATATAATTTGATTAATGAGAAAATTAATTAATAATATAATGTATAAAGAATTTAATTTAATAATTAAAACATAACAAAGAACAAATCTTATGTTTTTTAATTGAAAACAAATGATAAAGATAAGCTAATGTCGTGGTGATCGTGGATGCTCTGAACTGTTAGCCCCCCTCTTTAACAGTTCCATCTCCTGCCTAAGCTGAGCCATCTGCTCCATGTGCTCTCTCTCCTTAGTCATCTG
>JANIJH010000224.1:59887337-59921944 GCA_024520975.1 Erythroxylum areolatum | reverse complement strand
TTCAACTCCAAAGTCTTCCCTCATGTAGCAAGCACCGCGCTTTCATGTCCGATGTTGGGCTCCCGAAAAGGGGGTCCAACATTGTCTAGTGAGGACGCTTCGTCTGATGGGGACGTATCGTCTGGTGAGGATGCTTTATTTGGTGGGGACGTATCATCTGGTGAGGACATATCGTTTGGTGAGGACGCTTTATTTGATGGGGACATATCGTCTGGTGAGGACGCTTCATCTAGTGGGGACGCTTTGTCTGGTGATGTCATATCGTCTAGTGCATTGTTCATCTAATCCTATCTTCTGGTCACACTTTTGACCCTACAGATGATAGAATTTGTCTTTAAGGTCTTCATGAAGCGATCTTGAAGTCCTCTTTCAAACTAACCAAAGAACACCCAAACCCGATATTTGTAGAGAAAGCTATACCAATTGCAATATATATTCTGTGTACTGTCATAACCTTCTTCTGGTCACTGTTCATTAATGTATCGTCTAGTCCAATTCTGTCCCTTTAAATGACAAAATCTCACTTCAATGTCTCATGAAAGTTGTAGATATTGAAGTCTTCTTTCAAACTCTCTAAGAAGGACCTTGATTTGATATCCCTAGAGCAAGTTATGTCTTTTGTCCCGAAATAGGTTCAATATGGTTGAGGACAGAACCTTGTTTGATTCTTTCAACCCAATCTTTGTTATTCGACCTCTAAACGAAGTAATACTTGAGATAATAGATTCCTCACACATTGTGCTACCTCTCCACAAATATTGGCAGCATTCCGAATTGATTGGAAAAAAGTTTTGATTGAAGGAAAGTGAAGGAATCTGTTGGAATAATATGAACTGGCGTTATTTTACTGAACATGCTTCAGCATTTTGAATATATCTAGATCTGTAGGGTTCTAACTGAGATTATTTTTGATATGGAGTAAACCAAAGATGTAGGTTTACAAATTATATGAAGAGGTCGAATTCTGATTCAGCCTCTAAGATGTTCAACATCTGGATGGAAATTGAGCCTAGAATATTTGCTTTAGTATAAGAATGATTCGAAAAATAGGGCCCAACGCTAACAGTATCAGAGAATGAAGATGAACCGAGGAGGACTAATGAGGGTTAATTGGAATAACCATACATGGTAACAAACACAAGCACACGTTTTATGACTTTGAATGTTGGGCTCCAGATGCGGGGTCCTACATCGTTTGGTATCAGAGTAAGAGTTAGGTTCCGAAATCGGTGCGCAACATGATTAATAGTTGTTAGGAGGTATAAGAGACCAACAATACAATGAAGAATGTTTAATTGAGTGATGGCTGAGATAGAACCAATGATCAAGTCCCTAATGATTTCATCACTTTTCATCATTTTTTAATGTTTTCTTTAATTTATTTTCACTAGTTTTGTTTCATTTTATATTCTTATTTGAAAATAAACAAACCCCTTAAACACCAATTCCTTTCATTACAAAAGCTAACTAAACACTCTCTATAGGATTAACCTAGACTCACGACTGCTATAGTTGTAAGTCTAGTTATTTTGAGTAGTGTTACGACACGCTATGTCACTTTTCTGTTTTTTTAATGATATTGTGATCTACTATGTGTGCCAAATTATTAGTATTAATCTAGAATTCGGGCGTGCTAAAAAGGAATTCTCTTAAAATTTGCACCTAACTTCTTATTGATAGTATAAGTGGGCTTTGGAAAACTTAGAAAATAAAATTCTAAGTACTAAAATGCTAAAATGTGTTGGAAAGAGAAATGATTTGATTTTGGAAACAAAGAAAATATGAACTATAAATTTTAAGTAATAAAATGAATACTCAATATGAAGAAAGTTGGAAAACTAATAATAAAATTTTGAAATAAGTTGATTATTCTCTTTAAATACTAGTTTTGAGGTTGTCTTATGATTAAATGTGTGTAGTAGTGCCTTCCACTCTCATGGTGCTGGTGAATTTATAGCCGTCTTATCTTTAAACATTTTTTATTGTAATTGCTCATTTTCCCATATTTTAGCTAACTATCTACCACTATTTCCTTAACTTTCACATTTTAGACTTCTTGTAACTTAACTTCTAGCCTACTTAGCCATGTTCCTATTAACTATGTTTGTCTTTTTTCTAAACTCCCATAGACTTCCACAAATTCAACATATTTTTTCCCATATCCTTGGTTTTCCATTGCTATTGAATTCTTTATCTAAACATATACTGGGCTTTTATTTTTAGGCTACTTCCATTTGCTGGTTGTATTACTTCTTAACCAATATTTTAAGTTATTAATAATATACACAAATTTATCTTTTTCTCTATTAACATGAAAAGACTATGTACACTTAATTTTTGTATTGTCATTTGGATTATTTGATAACACAACTATAATAATATGTTTCTTGTTGTTCCCTTATGGAAGGTGAGTTTCTTGGGAAGTTTTCAAGTTAGAATCTTTTGAAAATTTCTCAATTGCTTATATTGATGATAATTAAATAAAATAAGAAAGAAAATATTCTATATTATTTGTAATTAGTTTATTACAAATTTATTACAAGTAAATAATAATTTATAGGCATTAAAATAGAGTTTAGATTGATGAACTTGTGTATAAACGATTGTATCTTTCCTTCTTAATATATACACAAAATTATCTTCTTCTCTATTGATATATATGAAAAATTATATTTTCCTCATGGTATTGAAGTAATGCATCTTGGTAACCTAAAAAACCCATCTCACTCCAATATTATGAAAGAAAACAATGTAAAGAGGCTAATTTAGTCAAACTAACACTGAAAACCTTAATAACCTATTGTATTTTCACTATCTAGATCAGCTTGGGTTACTCCTTGTGTCATAACTTTTCACAAAGGAAAACTATAGTATATGAAAGGCATTAATGATAAAAAAATAAATATAAATTTACTTATCAATCAATGGTGCAAGCAAAGAATTACAATGATGAATATGGTGTGACAACCTTATTAAAACTTAGATATTAAGTTCAATCTCTAAGGATGTAATAGTTAGCAATTTTTATTGTAATAGAGCAAAGGTAGTTTGGATTAAGTTTTCTCAAGTAAAAATGGTTCAACTATTTCATATTAAAAATGAAATATAAGATCGTATTTAAGGCAAAATTTAATCAACCAATTGCTACTTCATAACAAGTTAAGAAAGATACATCTAATTCCTTTCATTTTACTTAAGTGCAGTATCAACAAATCTTATGTATGCTTTGCAATAACAAAACATCCATGAAAAATCAAGCTGGTAATCTATCAACCAATGATGATCTCTCAGACAAAGCTTTTTGTTTTACTTATCAAGGTAGGAAAACTACATAGAATCTTTATAGTGAAGAAATAATTATATTGCTTATAATCTTAATTTCTTACAATTCTGAAGAATATTTAGAATAAAATAGTAGAAATTCCAAATGGATCTCCTACTAATATAACATGCATTGTTCAATTTATGTTTTCATCTGAATTATTTCTTGAATGTATTTTATATCTTAATTTTTTAATTAAATCTTCTTTTCGTTATTATCATTCCTTTTGTGTTGTCTATTTCTTACCTAGTTTTGAGTGATATGAGACCTACACTCAAGGAAGATTATTGGAACGAAAACTAAACAAGAGGGACTTTACTACTTTGATGAACAATAAAAAGCCTCATACAATTCAATCTCTAACATCATTTCATGTTACCAACATTTTGGTAATATTTTAAATAAAGTTTATGTTTTATTTCCTTTTTTTTAATTATGATACTCATGATTGTTTGATTTATCCCTTAAAGAAACAAATTAGATTTCCTTTTTCAATAAGTAAAATTTATAATCAAACACCTTTTGAGAAACTACATGTTGATATTGGAATTATTACTATATTATTTTTATCTATGCGACTCGATACTTTCTTATCATCATTTGTGATTTTGCTAGATGCACATGAGTCTATCTAAGGACTCACAAATCAAAAACTCAAATACACAATTAATTTTATTAATATGGTTGAAAACTAGTTCTCTTTTAAAGTTTAGATAGTGTATAGTGGCAATGGTCATGAGTTCATATTTAATGATTAGTATTTGTCGAAAGGGATTATTTATCAGACTACTTATATTCACACTTCGCAAAAAAATGAAGTAGTTGAACTGAAACATAGATAGTTATTGAACATGATTCGAACTTTTCCTTTTCAAACTAACCTTCTTAAAATCTTTTAAGGAGCTATAATTGTAATAGCTGCATACCTTATAAACCCATACACGTATAACAATTTTACAAGAAAAAATAACTTATGAACTGCTTTCGAATTCATTAACTAATTACTCACATTTATAAGTGTTTCAAAGTTTGTGTTTACTTCTATTCATGACCAAAATCCATAAAAATTTGAAAAACTTCTTATTCGTTGCATTTTTCTTAGTTACTTTCTTTAAAATAGAGTTCCCCACACTCATATCATCACTAAGAGTGATCCACCTCTAAAGACATTCTTTTTTTATGATTGCCTTATCCCTAGCATACTTTACTTACCAGTAAAACAACTAATCAATCTAGCATATCTACCACCATAGCACCTACTTTACTAGTGAATTATCAACCTAATGATATTGTACATCTTCATATATCTCTACCTAATTTTCCATCTACCATTTTGTCACATCACTTTAAGAGACCCAACAAAAGTCTTAATTTTCCTTTAAAACTTTTATGTAGAAGACATCCTCTCATCTAGGTCTAGGCCATCATCTACCTATAACATGGTCACTACTTCAAGAATGCCCTACAATCTCTCAGGCCATTTCTTATGATAAATTATGCACTTATCGTAAAGCTTTTACTACTTTCTTAACCTCTATAATAGAACCTCATAGCTTTTATAGGCTATAAAAGATCACTTATGGTGTGATGCCATGTCCAATGAGATTTAAGCCCTCCAAGTTAATAATACATGGACACTCATACCACTACCCTATGACAAGAAATGTGTTAGATGCAAATGAATCTGATGGAACTATCAAACACTACAAAGTTTAATTGGTTGCTACAAGATATATTCATATTAAAGGTCTTGCTTACACTGAGACTTTCAACCATGTTACCAAGCTAGTCAGTGTATGTACTCCAGTTAGTATTATTACTATCAAGGATCATACCTCCACTAACTTGACATTAATAATACATTCTTGTATGGCAATATTAATGAAGGTGTCTATATGTCACCACCTCCTGAATTCAGACAAAAGAGGGAGACTCGAGTATGCAAACTTATTAAGTCATTATATGGTTTAAAGCAAGCTTTGAGGAAATGGTTTTTGAAGCTATCCTTATCCTTCAAGAGTGTTATTTTACGACAATCAAAGATAGAATATTCACTATTCTTCCTACCCATAGAAGTAACTTCATAACAAGCATTGTTTATACTAATGATGTAATTTTACTGGGCATCAATACTCCATAAATTAAAGAGATAAAAAGTAGTTCTTGTCTAAACAAGTTAAACTCAAGGATCTTAGCCAGATCAAATGCTTTTTAGGCATATAATTGGCATGGTTCTTAAATGGTATTTCCCTCTCTAAAAAAAATATGCATTGTAAAATAATTGAAGATGTTAGATTTTTTTAAGCTAACATAGTAAATTTTTATATGGAACTTAACTTAATTCCTACACAATCTTATGGAATCCTTCTAAATGATCCATTAACTTATAAACAAATTATATGAAGATTGATTTAATTGATCATCACTGTACTTAATCTAGTTTATGCAACCCATGTCTTGAGTCAGTTTATAGACAAATCATATGCACCTCATCTTGAAGTAACATATATAGTCCTTAGATACATAAAGAAAATGCCAGGACAAGGTGTTCTGCTATCCTCCAAAAACACACTCTAATTAATTGCTTTTTGTAATGCAAATTAAGTAAACTACAAATATACAAGAAGATCTGTAATAAGACATTTTGTATTTATAGGACAACTACTAAACAGAAAATCGAAGCATGTTAGCTCGACCAACCACCAAATAGAATGCCATTATATACCTAGCACATGTTGTAAGATTACCTGATAAAAAAATTCTTGGATGATTTGGAAGTCAGGCATCCTCAACCAACATACACTTCAAAAAATGTCGTTTAATGATAGATATTACCAACAAAAAAATTAAACACTCTATCGGCTAGATAGTTTAGCGACAGAATTTACCGGCATACCAATTTATTGGCAAGACAGTTTAGCCACAGAATTTACCGACAGACTAATGTGTCGTAAAAATAACCGTAGGTAATAATTTTCAAAGAATAACAGAATGTCCGTCGATAAATTATATTTACAGACAATTACATAAAATGTCCGTCAGTGTAATAATTTTTGAGGAATAACAAAGTGTCCGTCGGTATTATTACACCGACGGACATTTTATGTAACTGTTGGTAAATATACCGATGGTTGTCTGTTCAATGGACCGTCGGTAAATTTACTGACGATCAAGATTTTTTTTCGACATATTTACAGATAGTATTGGTTATTCTGTCGGTAAATTTATTACAACAATATCGATGATTATGATTTTTCCATTCGTGAGTATACCGATGATTTTTTTGTAGCAAATCTTGTCGGTAAAGTTGGCAACGAGTTGTTAATATTACTAATGGTTTGTTATGTTCTTTCGGTAAATATAATGAATTTTACCGATGTAGACTTATGTTCTGTCGATAAATATAATGCATTTTACCAATGTACACTTGTTTTTCATTGGTAAATATTTTATTTTATTTTTTAAAAATCCCGACATTAAATTTTATTTCAGGATCTTATATTTAATGCATTATTTCAATAGTTATGAAATATCTATGCATAATATTTTGATTTGTTTGTACATTTAATTTGTTTAAATAGAAAGTTGATTGATGATATAAAGGTAAAATTATCTTAATTGATAATAAAAACATTAAATTGTGCATAATAAGTATTTATAATTCAAATGAATTGATTACAAGTACACTATTGATTTGGTGACCGTGGGCGCTTTGACTGTTGCGATGAGGTGCTACCCCTCCCCTTCAACTCATCCATCGTATTATAGAGCTGAGTTATGTATTCCATCAACTATTGCAACGGAGTTGCCACTGTTAGCATTATGCTTCAAAGCTCATTAACTTCATTGGTTTTCGACCATCTACTATATGTTGCTATACTGGACGTGAAAGCTTGCAAATAACATGTGTTCACAAATGAACCTAAGCTAAAGATCTTTCCACGATATTCCCTACCACCCACTGCATCAAGATATGTCCGACTCTCATCAACAACTTCAGAGTGTTGAGACTGTCGTTGAATGTTTTCTTGTATTTGGTCCTATTAGGAGGCAATGTTTATATTAGTAAGTGATAATTATTAAGAATTAATATTAAAGCATAAATTTCACATACATTAAGTTCTCTACATCAGGTGTTGACGAATGTTACACCGTCATGCTTCTTAATGTGAGTATGCAAAAAGAGCTAACGGGGTGTAAGCCTCATGCTCATAGACTTTTCTTGCATAAGAATAAAATGTTATAAGTCAACTAGAATTTATAGAAATTTTGGAAGAATTTCCTCTATTTTTATGATATTTACCCCATGTTGAACAAAGACATTTACTTAACAACACATTAATCTATGGCACTGGACATTTATAACATTATCAATCTCCATAATACATATATATGGCACCAAAGATTTATAACATTATCATTCTCTATAATAAACATATTTTTATTCCAAAATTCACACATCAATTTAAATTGATATACAACAAAGTAAAAAAATCAGAATATAAATATAAAGTGTAAATCCTTACAAGTCTCTTTGTATGCTCATGGTGAGTAATAGATCCTCCGTATATAAAAGAAGACTCTCTCCCCCCAGTCCTCCACGTTTGTTGATAGAATTACACTCTGAAATGGACATTGCCTCAGGTGATGTCCAATACTGCTGCCAACGACTCCACATTTGTTGAGAAATATAAGGTGGTCGTACACTAGCTTTGTGTATCACACCAACAAAGTCCTGATAATGGGTACGTGCTTGTCTCTCCCATACTTTATTAATGACAACGTCAAATTTAGAATCCCAAAAAAATCTTTTTGAAATGCAAGGAAAAAATTTGATAAATACTTATAATGTAATAATATTTATCTATTTAATGTATAAAAATCAATTTAAAAAATTAATATTTGTTATTGTACCTCAAACTCCTGATAGTAAAATTCCTTTATGGCTTGAGAGATATTCTTCCATACATAACCGTCAAGATCAATCTTCTCCTTAAATTTGGATGTCATATTTCTTGAGCATGGTCTAGATAGAATCAACCTAATATAAAAAAAATTTATACCATTTTTAAAATTTAAACCTATAACTTAATTATAAATATATAGTGTTTCATTTATTTTCACTTACAGATTATTAACAATTGTGATATAAGTTCTTCTATCAGGTCCCTCAGCTTCAAGCTGGCGACTTCCTCCTTCATCCGCTACGTTTACCTCTGATATCTCTGTTGCTATAGGGGTAGTAGATGATGTGGGAGTGGTGGATGGTGTAGCATCAGGTACAGAAGGTGATGCCTTTTATGTAAGTGTAGTAGTTGGAGGGGGAGCAGGTGATTTAGTAGCAGCTGCAAAATGTGATGGTTCACCTGGATAATAAATACCTCCGAATTGTTGCCTGAACCTGGGTTGCATTAATTCATATTTGATTAAATTTTCTAGAAATATAAGAATTTGAATCCAATAATTTACACAATATATTGAAAAGGAAATAATTGATTTATTGAATATAATATTCAATTACAAACACAAATTAATCATTATCATCACTTAATTGTAAATTAAAATCATCTTCTTTTTTTGAAGAATAAGAATCGAACTTAGATTCCTCTTCAAATCTTTGGTCCTCTTCATTCCCTCCAAATGAAATTTCAACATATTCATTAGATAGATCGTTTAAATGTTCATTATTGTCATATTTGATATATGCATTTTTTTATAAACATCTTCCTGAAACACTTCACTTTCAATTATTTGTTATCCTTTTCTATGTGTTTCAAAAACACCTATAGGTTTAACTTTGCAAATGGCCAACTAATCTGACTTATCTTGTCGTAAGCTGGGAGAAGGGACATAATAAACCTGAATCACTTGCATTGTCAACACGAAAGATTCAAATTGTCTCAATCTTTTTTGGTTATTGATTTCAACTTTTCAACTATATTGTATCAGCTATGCACTTTTGTACCAACATTTGGAGTCAGATCAAACTAGTAATACTTAAATATCACACTTTGCTTCGTTGGCAATACAGGGTACTCAATTTTAAGTATCATAATAATTTTACCATATCAATCCATCAATCCTCCTTGTATGCAAACTTCGCTGTTTATTGTTGCTATGCTATGTCCATGATATTCTATATGATATTTGTATCCATTGACGAAATACACCATATACGATTTAACAGTTCACAGAGGTTCCTTCGCAAGATCACATATAAACTTGTTCTCTATTGGATTTTCTAAGGTCTACACAAAAGAAATTATCATATCAAATAGTATAATGTCATTTGAAAACTTAAATCTTATAAATCATTCAATAGGGTTATTTTTAAGTGAAAACTTATATATTTCTCGAACCATCGAGAAAAGTGTCTTTCAACTTCTTTATTGATATCATCTTATGTTTTGTTGAGCATTAGCTCGCGTAACAATTCTTTGTATAATCTAAAAACATTATTATGCAATTCAGTTATGAATAACACTACATTTCAAAAACTAAATAATAAATTTCAATTTATTACACAGAAGGTTGAACCTTTTAATAGTTTAATAAAATGTAACTATGGGCAGCCTCAATTTCTTCCTCTATTAACATTTTTCTTGTTGAATGTCCATATGTTCATCTAGGATATGTGAAAATGGATAAGTTACTATCAGCATCACTCGTTCCTCCCTCATCGTCATTATGAGGAACTTTTCTTTCTCTTGTGTGAAGATATGGCTCAAAGTAATATGAAAAAAATGTACTAGCTTCCTCCACTAAATAAGCATTACATATCGAACCTTCAACTCTAGCCTTGTTTTTTTATATTTTCTTCAAGTGATGCAAATACCTAAATTAGCAAATAGTGTTATTACAATTTAGTTGTTAAAATATGTTATTACTTCAATTACAATAATTTTTGTTGAATTACCTCTCAAACTGATACATCCATCGATACTAAACTAGACCGTCTAGTTTTGCTACTGTGTTAAATGCACAAGTAGATGCTCCATACAGTCAAAGAAGCTTTGAGAAAAAAATCCTTCTAACTTGCACAAAATTACTGGAATTTTCCTTTCTAGTTTTTCCATTTCAGCCAACTTGATTTTAGATGGTGTTAAACTTTTGAAAAATAAACTTAATTTTTTAATTACTTCCCAAACCTTATTCGGTAGCAACTCCCAAAATGCATTTGGAACTAGCCTTTGCATAAACACATGATAATCATGACTTTTCATCCTAAATAATTTGTAGTTCCTCATGTCCACACATCTTGCCAAATTTGAAACATAACCATTTGGAAGCTTTAGACTTTTCAACCATTCACACAATATTTCCTTTTATTTTTATCCAAAGTATAACATGCTTTCAGATATTTATCGATGCGAAGATCTTTATGTAATTCATTTCTTCTACAAAAAAGTTACAAATCAACTCGTGATTTTGCATTATCTTTTGTCCTCCCTTCAATGCTCATTATAGTATTGATCAAATTGTCAAAAATATTTTTTCAATATGCATCACATCTAGATTATGACGTATCAAATTAATTTTCCAATATGGCAAATCCCAAAAGATGCTTCGTTTTCTCTGAACAAAGTTTTTACCAATGCTTGTATTAACTTCATTAGCTTCAAATTTTGTAACTTTCAATAAGTCTAATTCCTCAATCTCCTGCAAAATCTCTTCGCCCACTTTGTGAGGGGGTGGAGGTGTTTTTACCATCCTATTCTTAATGAACTTTTGTTTGTTGCATCTAAATGGATGATCTAGAGGAAGAAATTTCCTGTCAAATCCACATGTTTTTCCCCAATTTGGAAGATAAAATGCATCAGAATCACTGCCACAATAAGGATAAACCAATTTTCCTACTGTGCTCCATTTAGACAAAATGGCATATGCCGAAAAATCACTAATGGTCCGCATCAAAGCCGCTTTCAACACAAAAATTTTTTCAGAGACACATCATATATCACAACACCATATTCCCAAAGATACTGCAATTCAGATATTAATCGTTGTAAGAATACATCAATTTTATGCTTTAGATTTGTAGGCTTTAGCACAATCACTGTCAGGAACATATATGCCTCTTTCATACACATCTATGGAGGCAAATCATAAGGAGTAATTATGATTGACCATGATGAATATTGCTGGCCAGATTGATTGAAAGGTTGGAATCCATCCGTCGATAATCCCAACCGAACATTTCAACTTTCAGCTGCAAACTTATAATGGGTGTCATTTAAATGTTTCCATGCCAATGCATCTAATGGGTAACTCATTATTCCATCTTCCTATTCGTATTCATTATGTCATCTCATGTGAGATGCAGTAACATCATAAGTATATAGTCTTTGAAATCTCAGAGATAACGGGAAATAATACATCCACGTCTAGGGTACTAATATTTGTTTCATAGAACGCTTTCTAGGCTTGAACCTAAATTGACTACAAAATTTGCACTCTTGTAATTCCACATCATCTCCCCAATACAAAATACATCACAATTTGTAATAATAAATCTTTTCAACAGGCAAACCAAGACCCTTAATAAGCTTTTTCATATTGTAAAAACTATCAACCATTGTATGATGAGGAGGCAATGATTCATTATACCATCCAAGAATTTTATAAAAACTATGATCAGAAATATCTCCTTTATACTTTATGTTCAATATTTGAGCAATTGAAAAAAATTGAGTCATTGTCTCACAATTTGGCTATAATTCTTAGCCAATTGAGCGTAGTGATTCAAAAAATCATTTTACATGTGAGTTTGGTTCTTCTTCAAGATTTTCTATATTTTCCTGAAAGGCTTAACTAGCTACATCATAAACCATTTGCACATAAGGATTTTCATTTGCATCCATATTATTTGTTCTAAATCCAATCCCCCTTCAAACTTATTTAAGTTCACAGACGATTATACTTGATTATCTCTTGAGGTGCTACAAATTAATGGTTCCCCATGTCGTGTCCACTCAAAATAATTGGGGACAAACCATTTTTTCAGCAAATGCCTATTAACTTCATCAATAGGAAGAAAACGAATTTGTTTGCACTTTTTACATGGACATATGATCTTTAGGCCATCCATATATGTAAGTTGAGAACATGCGTAATAAATAAAAGCTTCAGCTCCCTCAAAAAACTCAAGATTAATGAAACCATCAAGTTTTAATCATCTATACATCCAAGATCTATCAACATTACTCATTTTTGCAAAACTGTTAATTTCAAACAGTGATTCCATAGTTAGTATCCTTCATATTCGACAAAGTTTACAAAACATCTAAACGTTACATAACATTCCCTAAGTATTAACTAATTGAATTAATCACCAAAGTTTACACCTGTGAATCATGAAAACAAGTTCTCATTGTGACTCCTAGGCTTGTGGTATTTTTCACTGATAAGCCTTACAGGAGTTGCATCACTGGTTATAGGTTAAGGTTTATCGGTTAAGATCAAAATTATTTATTAACTGAATATTTAATTTTTTGTTTGTAATCATATATATTAGAAGATAATTCAAAGACACACTCAAGGACGTGAAAGGGAAAATTCTTGATCAGCTTGATTTGGTACGAGAATATAAAATGAATTACTTAATTTTATAAAATTGGAATTTTTAATTGAATGGTTTAGATATTGATATTGAAATTTAAAATTAATGTTAAAAGTCTGATATTTAACCTAGATTAATTATGTACTAGTAACAAATATAATAAGTAAAGATAAAATATGAATACTTTGATTAATAAATTATTGTAACATATACAAATTATGTAATATGTTTAGAAGAAATTTATTATTATATTAAAAAAGATACATGTAAAGATTCGCACTTAAAAAGTATAGAGAACCTAATCATTTCATAGAGCATTAATGAAATAACCCATTGACAAAATTCAGATATTTGGAACTATAAGTCAAAATCATCATATATTAATTTATTGATAAACAGAAGTTCATACCACAAACAAGTTTCAGTTGGGGCAAGCCATTTACATTAAAAATGCAAGAAATTCTAATGGAGATTCAAACTACAAACAAATACCCAAACTGAACCAAGTACACAAAAACCTAGTAAATAACAAAACTCACTTACCTCAACCTACACGTAGAAGAAGTCACTGAAGCACGTGAAGAAAGAAGATGACAGAGCTAGAGTGAGTTGATGGCCAAAGAAGATAACCAAAAAAAAAAAAGCGAAGAAGGCAATGAATTTCAAAGAAGTATGCAAATTGATATAAATTCATGTTCAGAAGTCTTAGTTATAGCATTTGATTGTCGCCATGTCAAAAATGACTACCTGCTGAAGCTTCTCTTCAATCTCCATGAAAATGGAAATACTGCCAACAAATGAGTTCCGACAACCAAGCAATAATCAATAAGGTTTTACCTAGTAAAATTACAAATCTATCCCATACATAAAGAAATTGAAGAGTGTTATTAAGCAAGCATATGATTGGATCACTTTGATTCAGTTGGTTAAGTGGTATAGAAGCATATATATTTGTGAGAGTAAAATATGATATACTACTGATAAAGGATACATTCATCATAAACACAGTAAAAAGAAGCATTCTAGATTAAGATATGCTAGCCTAATCACGAACATAAGCTAGATCACCATAATAAGAATTGTGATTCTAACTGGATTACTAAAAGTACCTGTTATATTTTATAGATAACCTCAATTATGATATCAATAGTCAGAAGGGTCATTTATTCAGGGACTTCAACATAGAAATCAATGAGAAGATGGCATGTAAAGTGAAGGCTAGAGCATTACAATTTTCAATAGATGAGGCATTTTGTCTATATTTTAGTTTAATAATGGAAGTTCTTCCATCTTTAAGTACTTATATGGATTGGAGCATTTAGGTGCTTATACATGTGCCTAGGTGCATGGAAAAAGGGATTCTTAGTACTAGATATGATGTGTACATAAAGGATATGATATGGAATGAAACAAGGGAATATGCATATAATTAATATGATTTGAACATAAAGAAATTGAAGAGTGTTATCAAGAAAGCATATGATTGGATCACTTTGATTATGTTGGTCAAGTGGTATAGGAACACATATATTATCAGAGTAAAATACAATATGCTACTAAACAATCATTTAAAGAGCTTCAATGCTTACATTAAAGACGCTCAAGAAAAACCTAATTTGACGATGTTTAAGATAATGCAAAGGGTTATGATGAATAGATTCAATAAGAAAAGAAAGAAGATGAAAAGTAGACATGATACATTTTCCCATGAATTCAAGCAAGTTTGCAAAAGCCAAAGAAGTATGCCAACAACTAGATTTCTTATTTTAGTAATGGGAGGTTGTTCGAATTTAAGCACATATACTTTTGGAAACTATAGTTGGTTTTGGGAAGATGACTTGTACTTGTATGAAACAATAAATAACTAGAATTATTTGTCAGCATACATTTGCCATATTAGACATGATAGAGGTAGGTCAAAGGAATCTAAAAATATGATGCATCATAAGGAGTCTTTTTATAAGCTCATGCTTACTGATTGGTCCCTATTTTAAGTAAGCTTCACTTTCCATATTCCCATTTAGTTATTTATTTCATTTACTAACTATTTGTAATTTTATCCAAATGATTATCAATTATAGGTGAACATCATTGGCTAACTTCAAATAGGAGCCATAAGGAGGTATTGGAACTTTCGTGATTCATAAAAAAGTATTAGTATACCCAATAAAGCCACAATGAGGGAAGAAAATGAAGGAACAAGTTAATACAAAGTGACAAAAAGGGGACTTTAAGTGGTATACAATTTTTGTAAACAATGTGGATATAATAAGAGAACTTATTAAGTAAGGCAAACCTAATAAGTTCAAAAACAGTTAACCAATTGAACCAAGTCAACTAACTAAGAGTAACCAATAAAGTAATATCATCTGAGCAAATCTCTAGGTGAAAGAGGTGAATAGATTACATTGTTAGGGTTCATTTTGGATGTTATGTCCATAAATCTCATACTTGTAAATATATAGTTTCAAAATTGGCTTTTTCGTTTTTTAACTTCTATAAGTAGAAAAAAAATCGAATAGAAATAAGAAGACTTCTTCTTCTGTTTAAAACATATGATAGTTATTACATGGAATGTGATGAAATTGAATTCCATTTCCAAAAAGCTCATTCTTAAAGAGTTCATTTTGAAAAATTAGTTTATCTTATAAGTATTCTGGAATCAAGTGTAATATGCTTAGTTATTTGCCAAACTATTAGAATCTAATCAACAATTACATTCCTCATTCTAATTGCAGAATCTTAGTGCTATTCATTAAAGAAAAAAATTAAACACTTGATTCGTTAATTAGAAATAAGATAATTCAGATGAGTGTCATTTCCAAGGAACTGAATCTCACTGTGAACATCTACATCATTTATGCTAGCAACTACACCTTTTCAAAGAACTACTCTATGGTCAAATCTTAAAAAGATATCTATGAATATGAAAGCACCCTAGCTCTTTATGAGGAATTTAAATTTAACCATACATCCAAATGAAGCTAAAGGGAATTACTCATCCAGAAAATATAGATCTTCTAAAAAGACCAAGTTGTTCACTTTCACAAGCTCTTCCTTGACAATTCCCTTAGGGTAAGAACTAGATCTATCAACTAGTTAAATCATAACCCTAGTCTCAATAAAAGGGTCGAGTTATAAAAAGCATAAATGGTGTACAACATAAAATAAGTTGATGCTCTTAAATCAAATACGACATTTTTAATTATGTTTTACCAATTGTGCAAGGAATGGTAAGTGTACCTAGATTTTTACAATTTGGAAGGGACTATTTTAATGATACTCTTAAAATCCCTCAAAGGAGAAGGAAAGAATTTGGAGTCGATATGAGTTAATTTAGAGCAATTTTAGAAGATTTTAAGAGAAGGAATTAGAACGCAATACCGTGTTTATCTACATATCAAAGCTTATTACATTCTATTAATGAGATAATTACCTACTAATACACAAACGCTAACAAGTCCACATGTTCTAGTTATGTTCAATGAGGGAGCATTTTACTTCTCCAACATTCGTGACATTCTACCATGAGTAGTTTATGTATATAGATTGATATAGATAGATCCAAACAATCATTTTTGGTAACGATGTCATTTTTGATCTTATGTTTAATGTTGACAACGAAGCTAACGGTGGCGTTTAAATTTTAAATTTATTGACGGAATAATCCTTCCGTCGATAAATCATTAATAGAATCCAGTTCTGTCAGTACACTCCGATTCGATTATGTTTTATTAAATACATTGTAGTTGAAGCAAACGACGACGTTTAACTTTCAACTTTACTGACAAAAGTGTATTTTGTCGGTAAATGACGACATTTTCTGCCGCCTTTCATTCGCGCCTTTTTTACCAATGGTGGTTCCTATTCCGTCGCTATATTCTATCGTAAACGACATTGTCTGGTGATGAAACTTATGTTTAATGTTGAAGACGAAGATAACAGTGGTATTTAAATTTTAAATTTATCAACAGAATAATCCTTCGGTCGGTAAATCATCGACAGAATCTATTTCTGTCAGTATATCCCGATTCGATTATGTTTTATTAAATACGTTGCAGTCGAAGCAAACGACGACGTTTAACTTTCAACTCCGTCGATAAATGAAGACGTTTTTTGTTGTCTTTCATTCGCGCCTCTTTTATTGACAGTAGTTCCTATTTTGTCACTATATTCCATTGCAAAATTTAGCAAGATAATTTCCCATCCTTCTTTACCGACGGATATTTTGTCCGTCGCAAATTATCATATATTACAACAATTTCACCGACAAAATGTGATTTTTTGTCACTAATTTTAAACAATATTATTTCTATCAATAATATTCCGTCAGCAATTGGTAATTTTCTTGTAATGATATAGTTTTTTTATAACTAAGTTGCCTAGCACATTGCCTTAAATCTAGTCTTCCATGAACGAATAAAGCACATCAAACTTGAATGTTATCTTGTTCATTAAAAGATTGCAGAAGGTTTGATAAAAAATAACAGGTGAGAAACAACAGTTAAGTTATATATTTATTCACTAAAGTGTTGAGTGCATTACAATTTGAGGACATACTTAGCAAGTTAGGTGTAATCAATATACACTCTAACTTGAAGGAAAGTGTTAAAGACAATTAAACAAAATAAGAAAGAAGATATTGTATATTATTTATAATTAATTTGTTACTAATTTAATAGAAGTAAATACTAATTTATAGGCATTAGAGTAGGACTGGATTGATGAACTTCTGTATTAAAAGTTGTACTTTTCACTGTTATTATATACATAAAATTATTTCTTTCTCAGCGTCCAAGTGTTTTCAATTTCATAATTGAACTTAATGGTCAGATTAGGTCAGAAAAAAAAAAACCACCAAGCGCCACAGAGAAAGATACACATCGTTAATCCATCCTAACCAATAGCATGATGGAATCGCTAATGCAATCTAGGGTGACTCACACTAAAAACAAAAAAAATAATGATATTGGTGATAAATATATCATTTATTATATACGTCAAATAACATTTATAAATATAAAAAAAAGGATGGTTAGAACTAAATTATGCTTGAATATGTTTCAACATTTAAATCAAATTTATCAAAAATAAAAATTAGGGTTTCGCATTTTTTTATATCTCTTGCAGTTATTGAAAGATTTTTTATATTGACTTATAAGTTGAATAATTTAGAATAAGATTATGATTTTATCTATATTGGTGTAATATCTTATTTTGACTAAACATGAAAATGTTAAAGGGTTTATAACTAGTAAGAGTTAAATATCTAAATGACTAGTTCTAGTCATTTAACAATGATTGACCCAAGCTTAATTCTTGTGAATGGACCCCACATTATTTTATATTAAAATTTCTAATATGGTATCAGAATAGATTTAGTCGGGATTATTAATTTTCCAATTATTCATCTAGATGTCCACTCTATGCGGCCTGATTCAGTTACCGTTGTTTCGTTATCAAATGACAACTGAATGTTTAGTCCCAGTTATATTTAAAAGTGAGTATTAAAATATCTCATAATAACTAAACATAAAAATATTAAAGAATTTATAAGTGGTAAGGATAACTAGCTAAATAGTAGTGTCGTTACTCTCCAGCCTCCAAATTGGGTCAGAAGCAGACATACAAAGCTTTTGGCACATAATTGAGAGAAGTTTTCTCAACCAATACGGCGTCTCTAGTATGTTTACAACTCCATATACCCTTACGTTAAGCCCCACTCAAAACCAAATCATTTTAGAGAGTCTAAGGTTCCAAATCCCACTTTGTTATAAACATATTTAATGAGTTTAGTTTACAGTTGATCAAAATTTTCCTTTTCCTTGAAATCAACAAGTGACTACAGAAATTGCTCGAGGTAACCCCAAATGATAATACGATTAGATTCACCAGTATTGCTCTAGCGGTAATGGCGACAATAACTCTCACAATTCTCACCTCTGCCCTTCTTTGTTTCCTCCTAATTGGATTCCTTTAGCTGTGAATTTTTGAGGTGTTTAAGCCCATTTTAAGATGGGCTGACAACACCTCCTTACATCATTTGCCAATCCTCTCAATCGGTGTTCAGAACACCACATTTATAATGTCAAATCATAGTCTATCAGTAGTATATGGATTACGTACCAAACAACCAATCGAGTTTCATAGGTCGTTAATATCTTAGCCATCGATCACTCCATTCCATAGTTTTCTATAGTACTGGTTTCCACAATTCACCAAACTTCAGCTAAACGTGAAGTTAATTTGTTTTGTAGATATTACTAGTTGACGGGAAAGACCTGTTTGTGGGAAAACATTCTTTATAAATTCACTCTAAGTGATTTGGAGCCATTAAATAAATAACTCCAACGTATTATTATTTATTTCCTTAGGAAATAGGATAGACAGTTAAAACAATTTCTTTTGTGGTAGGCTTAATCTTTTATATTCCTTGATGTGGATCTGTTTGATTTGTAAGGATTTGTTACTTTATTAACATACACTCCAACAAGATTGGAAGAATACTTACCAAGCGTCTAAATAATTAGTCCCAACATATGTAACACTCGCAAATATTTTTCTTCCTTCAAGCACAAACAACAGTATCCAGTAATCGATTCCGTTTATTAATCCTTATTTTCCTTGTTTATGTCTCGGCAGCTCAACTATAATCTATTATATGTACTCGAGCACTCTTTAGGTCCGTTTTCTATTAGTTAATTAGCATATAAAACTCAAAACCAAGCCACTTTCTGTTAGATAAAGAATATATAAGTAACTGCGGCAAATTTAATAACTCCAGAAGATATGTAATGCATCGCCTCAAAGTCATCATAAGCTATGTCTCGATATATATTTTTGTGTCCGTACAGTGATATATGTTAATAGCCATGCAATCTTTCGGATAATTATATGATGACTGACTACTTACTTTAATTAACGAGCTCAAGTTCCAATTGTTGTTTGTAGAATTTACCATACAATAATGTACTTCTTGTTCCACTAATAAATTGTTGTCTACACATGACAGCTTTTTAAAGTACAAATTTCTATCAACACCTATGATCACATCAGAGACACAACAAGGTTGCCAATCATGAATTAGGTAACTTGCGTTTGGGCACACAATCCTGTTAATTTATTAACAACCTAATTGTTCTGTTTTTGGTAAAATAACAACCTAGTATTTGGGGTGCATACCACATTTGGATCACAAAATGGGGTATAAATTTAACAATAAACTAATAAAGAATATGAAATTTTGAACTCATAGAAGCTATTAAAGTCAATATAATAAGCCGCCTCCTTTCCTCTAATAACAAAAAAAATTTCTTACTCGCTTGTTATTAATTAGTAAATATTCAAATTCTTAAATTAATTATACTCAAATTTTAGTTAAAATGTTCCTATCGCTTCACCAATAATCCTATCCTACAAGAGAATGGCATTCTGCATGATTGCATCTACATACAGTTATAGTAATCTTTATTGTATCTACAAGGTTAGGGTACCTTTTTACTATTTTTAACAGGGCAAATAAACTAGCTAACAATCTCAGCAAGGAGCATAGCGCCCTTCACATCTATGTATGAAACCTCACATTTACCACACTTATGTCTGAGATAAAGTTCAGTGGAATCTGCAGATAAGTTATAAAACGCTGATGTATTATTACATTTGAAAGCTCAATCTCTCCAAAAAAGGAAAAGAGCCCAAGATCTTATTAGTGATCTATATTATGAGACTGATGGTGTTCTATATAATCTCCCGACATTTGCATTAAGATGTTCCGACCAGAGATTACTGTAGCTGAAATCATCATGAGAAGCAGATTATGGATATATCATCAAACTTTTAAATAGCACACTGAATTCAAAATTGTGGTTGTGAGACACTGAAAGATTTACACTTGGTGAGATTATAATTATAAATAACTGTCACATCAGTTCCAAAAAACAAACTGTAATATTTTGATTGCAATTGCAAATATTGTACAGCAAATTAATAGAAAGTTGAAAAGAAAAATGATGAAATACGCTTGGTGCAATTTGCTTTTATGTTTATTATGATATTAGTTTAGATTTTTGATATAGTAACACAAGAAAATATTACGGATCTTTATTTTTAGTTTATTAAAAGAGGAGTCCACCCCAAGTTGTTTCTTCTTGAATCTACAACCAGAACAGAAGAAGTCAAGCTTTGCGGGAGCAATGAAGAAAAACTCAAATGTGAAATCGGACTTTGAACAACGAATAGTGTTCCATCTAACTAGGTTAATTAACATTGGATCCAGCAGGTAGATAAATGACAAACGAAACGAGATTCCTCATTGATAACCCTCAATCACGTGGACTCGCCGTTTTGTCGTTTGCTTAGTCTTTAATGCAAGTCTTAACCCAAGTAAATATAATTAAGTAGTTAGCTAGTCTACATGTGCCAGGGTCACTCTTGAAGCCTCTTGGATGTAGTAAGCAAAATGGAAACAAGATTCTTGAACTTGGAGGAGATGGACTTGTAAGAAAGCAGAAACGTGCCCACAAGAATCCAGATTCGAGGCAATAGGTGCCATTCACATGGGATTGAATTGTTTAATCGAGATGGGGCTTGATTAAGATATGATTCTTTATAACAGTAGCTGGTAATGGAGTTGATTAGTTTAAGGAAATGGACATATTGAATCAGATATTAAACAAACACTAAATATTGGCGTTTGGGAACTAGAATTAAAGTCTGTGGGAGTTTCTCAATTTTCGTCATCTTCCACCAATCCCTTCTATCTCAAGGTAAGCGCCTGTCATTCTTGAAAACCCCAACTAAAAAACCCATGTCAATGTAATTAACTACATTATCCTTTGGCATTTTCTGTGCAAGTGCTTGTCTGGATAAAAAAAACATAGTTGCCCCAGAGTCTCTAATACCTTCCCGAGCTCAAACCTTCTCCTTTTAATTTTCATCCCTTAAAAAGAGTCAAGTCAAGATCACGAGAAATGACTAATTCAGCAAACTATATGCGGATTTAACGCCCAAATACATACGTATCTGCGTGTCTTAAGTATTTTGTGTTGTTACGCGCGCATAACCAGTTTTAACGTCAATAATACGAGGTTTCGATAATTAGTGACCAGTGTATGAATTTAATATATAAGAACAGTTTCTTGAGAGTCCGTAAAATCTACGTTGTTTGGGAATTGAGACCACTTTGAGAATGGCCCTTTGGTCGGATGCGATGGAGGAAAGGTCATTTGCCTTCTAACGAGTTTTTTTTTTTTTAAAAAAAAGAACGAGCTTATTAATTAATAGCTAGCCTTGGTCTTGACTCTTGCGATTTCAGCTAGCCATCCACCTTGTAGATTGGTAAAGTTCTTAAGGCTCTTGATTTCAAATTTATTCCACGTAACGAAAATTAGAGGATGATATCATAAACAGATTATCCTATATATTAAGCTGGATTACCACTTTCACGTTAATTAATGGAAGTTTGTAACTGAAATTGAAATTATTAATTTAATTTCTTAACTTGTTTCATATACAAAATAAAAATTTTAAAATCTAATTACTTTTTGTGAACCTTTCTTCTCATTGTACAAGAATGTGAACATTTCAGTTTTTACTTAATTATTATAAATTATTTATTATATCAAAAATAATATCTCTATCAATTAAGAATAAAGTTTTTTACCTCTTAAAATTCCACATTTTAGTGAGACTTTTATTAAGATATTATTGTACTATAAATTTATTATAGCTCTACATAATAAAAGTCTAAATTTAATACTTTGACTTTGATTCTAAAAGCAAACATAACCTCTGTTTCTGTATTTCAATACAGGCTTTGTCAATTGTCGTAAAATATGCTCACGGCTAGTTGCATAAGAGATGGATTTGAGTCGATAAAATCCAGAAACCGGTTAAGTGACCAATCACATATTCCTTCATAGGGGATCAAAACCCATTAGTAGTTTAACCAAAGTCATCTAAAAGGATGCATTTTAGAACTTTCTCTTGACAAAATTCTGTGGTGGGAAAGCCCTCAATTTTCAGGTGTGTATTCCCGTACCTATAGGATCTAAACAAGAAGAGTAGTTAGCTTTATGTTGTCAATCTATTGTCATTTTCTGCTTACTGATTCAACCACTTAGAGGAACGCGCAAAATGACACATCTATCACCTAATTAAACAAGAGGTGGTGACCCACGATTGATAAACTTGGTATAGATTCAACCGTACACATATTTATGTTTTAAGGTGTGTTTGTTTCCCAGCAAACATATGTAAGGCTATCTGACCTAGCAAGAAGGACCAAAACGGTGGCATGTGTTCTATGTAGGAATAGTTGCATTTAGGAGACCCCTTGATTCAACTATTATGCACACAAACATGTAAAGCTGATAAAAGGTGACTATGCCGTGGAATATTAGGTCCCAAGTCAAAGTGGGAAATTAAACAGTTCTCCTTCTTGAAACGGTCTACATTAATGAACTCATCTCAAAATAAATTAGATGAGAGATAAAATCAATCTTCGTTGTACCGTTTACATTATTTGCAAATAAGAACGGGAAAAAAAAAAGGCAAAGGAAAGCCGTTGCACTACATGTTCTTGTCCTAATGTTTGTGTTAAAGTCAACATCAATGAGATTGGAATTGACAACGTAATTTCCATTCCCTCTTTCGTTCCTGGATTACATGATAATGACAAGATATGAGTCATGAACCCAGCTTACTGAGGAAAGTTACAAATTTCGAGGAAAAGAGACCGTATGATGGGTCAATGGCGATATATGGAACCCTATATGTATGGCTTGTTAGATAAATTCATCATTTAAGTTAGGTTTTCCATCAAAAGCTTTTGAGATCGATGTTTGTGGATAATACGGCGGCAATTTTTGAGTGTTCCAGGTCAATGATTTGTTCAAGTTTTGGCTGCTTTCCCATACCAGTACGCGTACAAATCCTTGGAATTGGACAAACATTAGGGCTATGCCTTTGATTGTTGCAAATTTTATATTATTTTAAGCTTAAAACAAACGCCTTTCATGGTTCCACCTTCTTGAATTGGACAAAATGAGATTAGATTAATTTGAAAAATTCACAATAATTGGACATGAACAAACATAACTGAAGTTCCTTTGCGTTTTCTTCCAATGCATCAAAGGATTACCTCAGAAAGTACTAAGATTACCATAATCTACTGTATACACCTTTTTTTGGGTTCATGAATGAACTGTTTATTTTCAGGCCGAATAATTTGGAAAATAATAGAGCTATTATTGGTACATATTCATAATGTTTGTCACATCAGAACGCAGTTTAACATGAATATTAGTTGACCAAGGGTAGTTAAATGATTTAACAATAATGATATTATAAGTCCCCTACATAACCTATGACAAGATATATAAACCGCACTCATGGACCGCCTACCTATGTAGTCTTGCTGTTGCATTGACTTTGACTAGCTTATCATGTTAATCAGGAATGTACATATAAATTTCTTAAAACTATATTTAAAAAAAAGTAGGAAGAAACAGAAACTAACAATATCTTAGGTGTTTGTGTCCCGACAATAATGAAAGTTACATCCAAATTGAACTTGAGAAGAAAGACGCAAACTTATGTAGAAGAGGAGGTGTTAACCATCGTGAATCGTGATTGCCACAGCTTGAAGTAGATAAGATCGTGAGAAGGGTGAGGGTGTTAGTCTCCAAATGTGATGGATATAAAGACAAAAGCGAGTGGTGGGTTATCGTGACCTTAAATGAATTGAAGAGAGGAGAGAGAGAAAGCCGACAAAGAGCATCTTTTGAGATATAAGAAATGCAGGGGTAGAGTAGAGAGATAAGAAGATAGGCCGTCTTTGTAGATTTCTTCACGACTAGGTCAATTAAGTTTTAAATAATGATTAGTTAAATGAGTTTACTTTTAAGATCAAAACAATGGCAAAATTCTTAAAACTTAATGCAAGTAGATCCGTTAGTTAGCTTAGATTTGTATGAAAATTGATTAAACCACTACTTCGGTTTTGTGAAGAATAAAAAGATAATATTACAAAAGGGGAACAGAAGGCAAGGTCAGCAGTATCTCCGGCGCTGCGCTCGTGCAGCGTGGAGCTTTTGTAGGGTTTTCTTCTGAATAGTGTCAGCGCCACCCACGCGTCTTTTATCTCTTTGTTCTTTGGGGAGAGTTCTCCAATCGTCTTCATCATAAGTTTGAGTTTTGGTCAAGAATCAACAGATGATGATGATGTTGATGATCTGTATTTGTTATTATTTTGTGGTCAAAGTTCAAACCCTTCAATTTGTATCCTCCGCCATCCACCCACCCACTTACTTACACCCTGTACTCCTCTGTGCGTGTGTGTTTGTGTCCTTGATCATCATTTATTCATTTCCTCCTTTTCTCTCTGTCTCAAACAGTTCCATTCTATCCTTCAAGAGTTCTCATCCCACGTTCATGGTCATTGGCCGATGCTCTATTACATTATTGCTGGTTCTTTTTGTTTTGTTAAATAAATTTTCTGGGTTTTTCTTTTCTATGTTCATTACCATATATGTCATATACTGAGGAGCTCTTGCTTGCATAAACAAATGAAAACAAAACTTATTGTGAGCATAAATTTTGTTGATAAACTTAAATTATTCAAACCTTTATTATACTTGGTTGGCAAGGAATACTATAACCGAATTAAGGTTTAAGGTCAACAGAGAATCGACTGGAATAATTGTTAGTTGTTAAAATGAAATAATTAGTTATAAGCGTAGGAAGATAAATTAAATTATTCTTAAAAGTGATTGTACTCATGTGTCACAATAGTTGACTGTATACTTAATTACTGACTCTTTGGTTTAAACATAAAAGAGGTTTATTCACGCATTGTCGCTTGGCCAATTACAAGAATCAGATGAAAACATGTATGTGCACAACAGAAATCAGACATGAATTGTAATTGTATACATATATACTTTTGTTTATGTGGTTAAAGATATTAACAAGTGCTTAAAGACTCTTTTCTAAGTCAATTTCTGCCATGACCTCTCAATTTAATACTCTGTCTAGCTGAGAGCGTGAAATTCTAACATGTGATCTTTTCTACTAATGTGATCCCGATTTCCTTTTTATGATAAAATCTCTATGAATAAATATTCAACAAATTAGTAACCTTTTTGTATAATAAATTGATGGTATCAACTTGAGGTAAGAAGTTAAATTAGTAATCAACATAAATTAATAAGGTAATACTCTTATAGGAAAACTTGAATAACTTTATAGTCTTGTTCATGTCACAAACTAATGCTTTGATAAAATTATAAATATGTATAATTGACTATGATGCTTCCTTAAATTATAATTACATTTAACATTTTTCTTATAATTTAAAATTTAATTGGATCTCATCTATAATTTTGCTTAATTATATTCAAAATTTTTTGGATAAATTTCTTAAATTATAAATATAATGAATACTAAGATTCTATGTGATTTATATGCGCTTTGTTAGGTTAATAAAATATAATTATAATCTAATTATTAAAAATATGTTCATTAGTATTTATTCAACGAATAGATTTTATATTAATTTATCGTGTTAAATCATATAATTTTTATTCTATATCTTATTAGATGTTAAGACAAAATGTAAAGAGTAGAGAAGTACACTCATAAATATTCACGAGAAATTAAGGTAAGTACCTATGCAATAGACCGGAAAGAAGGGGGAACTGACACGTGTTGTGATTATGAAGCATCTATTTATATTTGTCTTGAAAAAAAAAAAAAGAAGAAGAACAACAACAAATCGAGCATATAAATATGGGAGCATTATGTATAACGTTAAAAAAGACATGGGAATTTCAGTGCTTTGTGGTGCATGTGGGACATGGAAAATTGAAGTTTTCCTCTCTCACACACGCACGGTACACAGTGCGCACACATGAACAAGTAACAAGACAGAGTCCGGTTTAAATGTGCCAGCTATCACTTTCGATCAGTCCTTCCGCTAGATCGGGTCTATGTATGAATAAAATATAGGCAGAAAGAGTTCAACTTTTGTGTTGCATTTCACATCCTCCTGTTTGTTATTGATTGAACTTCGGTTCGGGTGAAACCCATGCAAGGCACGGCAAAGGTTCAAATTAAACGGTAATTGGATCGGATAATTTCTCTAGGTTAACAAATCAATGAATTGTTAGGTTCCAGATATGCCTCAACATCAGCTATGAATTCACGATTGCGATTACATAATTACAACGGAAGAATTTGGTGGGGACATAATGACAACTATTTCATAAAACAATTGTCTTCAGTAAGGGAAACTTAAAAATTACAACTACAATTACATAGCTGTATCTAAAATCTTGTGTAGCTAGAGACTATAGCAAAAGTGAGTTTAACTGGGCAGATCATCTTAATGAGTCATAATAATAAAAAGTGAATAAAGCAAACTTCATTAGTTAGTAGGGAAAGTTGAGGCACTTAATTAGATGGAAGCCTCACATTTTATGAGCTTAGAATTATAAATGGACATGAAGGGCACAGGAAGAAAGAGCCAGGAAGGAAAAGAGAGGAAAGTTAGATGAGCCAAGCAGAGATCAAAGGGGGTTCTGAATCAAGAGATAAGGACCACAAGAGTTAGACACCTTTAATACATATTAATTAAACTTATAATAATGACACCTTTAATACATATTAATTAAACTTAGAATAATAATACTAATAATACACATACACAAACGCGAACACGGAGAGAGAGAGAGAGGGAGGGAGGGAGAGAGGGCGAGAACGTGGACTGCTGGAGGGTGGTCAAAAGAGAGCGGGTGGGAACCCATCCACCGCCCATTCACACGCAGACTCTTACCTAAACCGAACCCATCCAGCTCTTGATTAACCCAAACTCAAAGTTAACAAGCACTTAGAATACTCTGCACGCCAAAAAGGTATCAAACTAACCCTCAAAATTCGTACCAACGAAATCAAGAGAACAGAAGGAGCTATAACATCTCTCTACAGTCTACCTAAGCTCTGCTTATTTGTTAGAGTGAGTGTAAAGATGGTGAGTTCAGTTCATTATTTGGCAGTTGAAACCCTATTTCCACTCATATTCTCATTTGTCATTTCTGGTGAGGACTAGCTGAATTATATTCTAAACACCAAACAGAGTAGAAGGAATCCGAGAAAAGCCAGAAACGAGAGAGCCCTAGTTACGGCCTTCTTCTTCTTCTTCTTCTTCTTATTCTTGTACTGTGTTTATTTCCTTCCTCCTTCCACTGTCCTCTCCTTTTCTTCCTCTGAATCAACTTAACCCCTAATTGCTTACTCCTTAGTTTGCCTTCTCATTTCTTAGTCTGTCGTTTGCTACTGGGTGTCCTCCTGCTCTTGTCAAGAGACCCAACAGTGCATTTCTAGGCTTATAATTGGAGTACTAAGACAAAGGCATAAAGTCAAAAGAAGGGAATCAAAAGAAAAGGGAAAAGAAGATCAGAGAGATAGAGAGAGCTGAGCGAGAGAGAAGAAACTTGCAAGAAATGGATCCAGTAACGGCTCATGGCCATTCACTTCCACCTCCGTTCCACACCAGAGATTTTCAGTTACACCATCAACAACAAAAACATCAATTTCACCAACAACAACAGCAACAGAACTCTGAAGACGAGCAAAGTGGCAGTAGCAGTGGCCTGAATAAACCCCAGAAACGTGAACGCGACGATAACAATAACAACAACAATGGTGAGGGCAAAGAGCTACTCACCACAGGGCCCGGTGGAGAAATCATTAGAAGGCCACGAGGTAGGCCTGCTGGATCCAAGAACAAACCTAAGCCCCCAATCATCATCACCAGAGACAGTGCCAATGCTCTACGAACCCACATAATGGAGGTCGCTGATGGTTGTGACATTGTTGAGAGTGTTGCCACATTTGCTAGAAGGAGACAAAGAGGGGTTTGTATCATGAGTGGAACTGGTACTGTCACAAATGTAACTCTCAGACAACCAGCTTCTCCAGGTGCAATTGTGTCCTTACATGGTAGATTTGAGATATTGTCGCTAGCCGGATCGTTTTTGCCACCGCCAGCGCCTCCTGCAGCTACAGGATTGACTATATACATAGCTGGTGGACAAGGACAAGTGGTCGGAGGAAATGTAGTGGGAACACTTACCGCGTCCGGTCCAGTTGTGATTATGGCAGCTTCTTTCAGTAATGCTGCATATGAGAGGCTTCCTCTTGAAGAGGAGGATCCACAAATGCCTATGCAAGGTGGTGCAATAGGTTCTCCAGGAGCCATGGGGCAGCAGCAGCAGCAACAACAGCAACAGCAGGTCATGTCTGAGCAAAATGCGCCAATGTTTCATGGATTACCACCCAATCTCCTCAATTCTATTCAGTTACCAGCCGAGGCTTATTGGGCTACTGGTCGTCCTCCTTACTAACTAAGACATCGATTCAAGGTTATGTTCATTACTTAGTCCAGCTTATACCCGAGAGGTAAAAAGACTTTGTAGGTAGAGAATTTCGGTTGTTGGTTGAGCATTTCAGGCTTTTGTATCTCTATTGTGTTCTTTGTTTGGCATTTGATAACGATGATAATTAGCTTTATATATGTGCCTGCTTGTTGATTGGAGGACAGTATACGATTTTAAGAGTCTTCTGATAATGTGTGATTTCATGTTAACAAGTGCTCCAAATCTATTTCAAATCAAGAAGCAGCATCTGAAAAGAGAAGCAGAAGCAATTGGTGTGAACTCTTTCTCGTCAGGTCTTTTGTATTTGTAGCTTTTAGAACTCCAAAACTACTCCACGCTCTTCTGTGAAAGATTCCATTTTAGTTTCTGCCAAAACTTTTTCTTATATGAAGCCCTATACGGAAGCATACACTTTAATAGTACTCCTCTCCCAAGTCCCATGTCAACAAAATAATTTGTTCTATTCTTTTTCGATCTGAAGTACATTCTAGCTTATTCATTTTCCCGTGAAGAGCAACCTTAAATCTCTTTCTTGAATAACACTATTGATTTCTCTTCCTTCCCCTTGATTTCTGTGAGGTCTAGCACTAGCCAGCAAAAGGGACAAAAATTATATGATGCTTAAAGTTGTTACTATATATATATATATATTTATATATATGAGAGGATTGAGAAACTGATGATAAGGTCAAATGATGTTCAAAGGTAAAAGCTGGCTAAAGCTAAGCTGTAGTGACGATTTGAAAGTAAGGCAAGAAGGAAGGTGTCAAGCAATTTTAAGAGGAGCCAAGAGGTATGGGACTTGCAGCTTCTATGTCTTCCCAATTCACCTATTTATAATTCCTTAACTTTTATCAAGGATATATAGTTATTAGATAGGCCTTTACATGTATGGAGACGCGAAAATATTTACACGTGCACTGCTGAACTAGTTCCTTTTCGAGGAATACCATAACACTTGCTAGCAACTTGCATTGCATAAATGCCCTCTATCCCTCTCGTGTATTCAAGAAATAGTTCATTGGGCAATTAGCTGCTGAAACTTTCAAGGATGAAGTGAGACCATGTTCACATTCTCCGCACTGAAACGGTCTCATGTCTTACACTTATGACCTTGTTTCGATTTATTCTAAAAGATTATACAGTAGCTGTACAAACTTTTATCCATTCTTCTCTGTAGATACGTCGCCTACAAGCGCTTTTGCTTTGCCATGTCTTGCTTTATTCTTAGGTTTCTCGATCTCCTTTTCTCTTCTGTTTTGCTGCTCATCAACGCATTTTTACAACTAAGCCTAGTTTTTGTTCTTCAACCTTTTCCCATTTGTCCTCCTCTATGAAATTTAGTTCAATGAACTTGTTTTTGATAACTGACCTACACCAACTCTTAGTACCTTGAAGCTAGTTGGCAAAAATGCTTGTACAGCGATTCTTGTTCTTGTTTCTTCCTTACAAAATCGCATTATTTATTTTGAGCATGAATTTTAAATTAGAATTAGGATCATTTCCTTTTTTTGAAGTCTATAATCTAAGATCATCACCTTAATTTGATAAGAAATGAAAATAAACTTTGAATTTTCCATATTGTGTTGGAAACTGCATGTAGTCTTGATACACTAGTGGAGAGTTTCCATTTTGAGCTCTATACATTAGGTGCGTCTAGTTTGATTTTGTATTGCATTAAGTCTTTAAGTTTTCTTTTTCCAGTGAAATTCATTTTGCTAGTCATATGGCAATAAGATTAACTACTTTCTTTTATCAACAAGTCCAAATTTTAACTTCTCACCTTGATTTTCCAAAATGTTGTTGTTTCTTTCTACTACAAACTCCAACAAGGTACGTTCCCATCATTCTATGGTAATTTCTGTTATTGATACTTGGCGTTCTGTATCCTTCCCACTCTTCTATGATTCGTCTTCTACGATTACAACACATTCAATATCTTCTTTTAGTAGCATATGGCAATTATATCTTTCAAATTAGTGATTACAGGAATTGATCTTTACTTTGCTAGCTAAGAGATGAACCTCAACCATCTTGGTTATGCGTCGCGCAGTGATCATTCACCTAATGTATGATTAGGAAAATAAGTTGGAAGTTCTAAGAATCAGATAGAGCATTCAAATGGATCTTGCTAATAGCTTCCCTCTTCTTGATGATCTATCGGCATTCCACAGATGTAAGAAGACATGTTTCGAGAAATTTTTATTACTGACAAGAAAATTAGACATATCACCTACAGTTTATGTTCATGAAAGTTCCAATCCAAATCATCAATCATCATCTTTGGAAATTCAATTTTGAAGACAAGCATTTAAAAACGAGAGAGGAATTTCAAACTCCTAAATGCTGCTTGAGAAGAAGCTATAATGGAACTATTGATGAGTTGAATGAAACAAAAGCAAAACTAAAGAGACTCTGAAGCAGTAATAATACTAATATAGGCGCGAAATTTTCATTTAACAATTCGTGATTTTCTTCGTAGATGTGAACTAGAAATTTGTTGTCAATAATTACTAGAAATAAAGAGGCATTTAAGCTCAAGAAAGAAATATGCTGGCAGTAGACATATAGGTGTGTAAGTATTAAACACTATTGAAGTGTGAACTCATTTTGATTTAATGTCTTATAAAAATGTGATGCAGTAAATGTCTCCTAATAATATATAATGCCTTAATTATGAAATTATCTAAATCTTACACTTTATGAATATCATGAATCAAAATATCATCATATATATTTATCAAGAAATATTTCTTAAGAAAGAAATAAAAGAATTGATAAAAGAAACTGTTAATATTTATTTATCATCTCTTCTTTATAAAATTTTGAATATTAGTCTACAATTGGACTCAGCTATCTTGCTCAATTAACGTATCTCCTTCTCTTAACTAACTGATTCTTAATTTTTTCTTGAGCTGAAAGGCATCTACAGATTCATTATACCTTCTTAGATTAATAGTTCCTTAATTCTTGAGTTTAATATCTATAGGACTAGATGCAAAAGCACTTTGACAGTTAATAAGGGCTCTCAAAGCTTCAGATTTCCTCCAAATCATTGGATCATCATTCATCCCTTATAACTTAGTTAGCTCTCTTTTGATTGCTTTCAATTTGGTGACTCATTTGTAGGCTTAAGAACCATTTACATTGAGCATAAGCCCCTTATTTATAGCTTTGTTGAAGGAAGGATGCTTTAAAATGTAGTTGAAAAATCTAAATGGAGTTTTCCTTCTTCTTTTTTTTTCCTTTGTGCAAGTCACTGAACATGTATTGGGGAGTGATCTGAAGTGAGATTACTACCAAAGGTGGCATTATTGAGAGGATAATGGGAAAGCCAATTGGAGTTCACCATGCATTTATCTAACTTTCTCTGCTGAAACCATCTTCTAGACTACTTGTTTGCCTAAGTGTAAAGTTTCCAATAGATTTTCATATATTGTAAAATATTAGTCATTATTGTTGTTTTATGATGAGTGAAAAACTCTTTTTATATCTAATGGAAAATTTGGAGTATTGTACGGTCCTATGATTGTTTTATTTAATATCTACCGAGAAGAGTTAAGAATGCAGCTTTTCGGTTGATCTTATTAGGTACAAATATTTAACTTGAGTTTAGAATTTAATTATTAGAGTATAAAGAAAAGAAGGTCATGATGTGCTTATATGATACTTTATCATGATATAGTTCTAATTCCTTTTAATAATGAATAAATTTTAAAACAAAGAGAAATCCGTTGAAGCCTAGGTACCCCTTAAAGAGGATGAAGTCAAACCTAGAGAATTGGAGAAAGTAAAAGTAATTGCTTTGAGATCAAATCTATGATATTTTCGTTTTTTTAGTTAAAGGATTAATGATAATAAAAAGATAAATAGATCAATTAACCATCTAAAAGTTTGTTGAACTAAATTTCATCTCCCAAATATAAAAAGTAATGTTATTGTGACTTTAACCAAAAAGTTGATTAAAAAAAATTAACTTTTACAATTCGCACTTAAAAGAATTTGCAATCAATTACAATGTGATATAGGACACTAAAATTAATATGAATTTTTTTAAAAACCTTAATAAATGGAGTATTCACATTATTTAAAGAAATATTAAGTTCATAAGTGTCTTGAAACTTTTTTTAAGCTATATAAATCTTTCTAAATCAAGACCATTTAAAGTTTCATCAAATTTATAAAGAGAAATATTGAACGTCAAATAAACTTACACAAACCAATTAAGATAATTCAAAACTCTATTGGAATCAAGATTCAAGTCTTCAGGGTACCTCCAATAAATAGATTGCCATTCTGGTGAGAACTAGTCAAGTAACTCTTATGATGATAAGAAAAATGTACATGTTAAATTAAGTTAATTGATTGCCACAAGCCTTTAAACCACTATGTATTTATAATGGAGGAGTTATAGTCTTCTACGGGTTTACTTAAAATCAACGATACCTACAAACATTTTCTTTCTAGCATTCGACACCTAATTATCATTATAGCTCAATCCAATAAGTTGAAAAAATTATAGGTAAGAATTGAAACATAGACATAAGGCCACATAATACTTCATAAATTAGATCACATACTAAGCAACAATAAGATATCATAATTGTAACATCCCGTTTCCATACCAAGAGTTAAAACCCTAAAATTTGGTACATGTGAGATTAAAGAGAGATTGAGAAAAATGCATTTCATACTCATACATAATGTTAGCATACACATATGTGAAATTGATTATTGCACATATTAAAATGAAATGTTTATGCACTTATTTGACATTTTCATGTATAAATGATTGTTTTAATGTGAATATGATGCGAATTATGGTTTTGTGTCTTAAAAATTGAGTGGGAATGTATAAGTAGTGAATTGAAATTTCTGGTGAAAATTTGGGAATTTTCTAGAATTTAAAGGTATTTCGAATTAGGAAAAATGCCAAGTGACAGAACAATTGATGAATAGTAGTAGAAATAAGAGTCGAATGACAATGAAAATTTTTATATATAACATTAGGATTTAATGACAAGTGTCATTGAAAATTGGGAGTCAATTGGATTAGAAATTGAAGACAAAATGGATTAGTTATTAAAGTGGACCATGGGGAGGTGACATGTGGCAAGTGACATGTGTCACTTGCCTTGCCACACACCTCACCCAAGATTTTTCTAGCTAATTGAGAGACCATTTTATGGTCTTTCACCATGATTTTCGTTACATGCTTCTTCATTTTCTCCTTCTCCATTCTTTTCTCTCATCCACGCCACTCACTCTCTCCCACCTTCATCAATGTTAA
>JANIJH010000224.1:59839997-59874208 GCA_024520975.1 Erythroxylum areolatum | reverse complement strand
TTTTTATATTTAATATGATTTATATTATAGATAAATTATCAATATGATTATTTATGGTGATAAGCTTTTATGAATTCATCAAGTAACAGTGCATGCATAAATGTTGAACCAATTTGGTTACCTAAATTGATTTTTAGTTTGATTAAAATCATATTTATTTTGGCCTTTGATTTAGTTAAGCTACTTTTAATTTGTCCAGCCCAAACCCATCCCACTTTGAGGTTTAAAATTGTAAATAAAATAGAACAAGCCAAACCCAAACCTCATCTATAAGAATCACTGGTAATAAAAACAGCCAGCACCAAAAGCCATTCGTTCAGGCTGAGTGGCACTATCCCAAAAATTTGTGCAAAAGCCTCTGCACCAAAAGCCTCTGCAGCCTCTTGAAGCACTGCAACAACGCTGCTTTGGAACCTGAGATCAGTCTTGAAGTCCTGCGCAATTTCCCTGACAAGCCTCTGGAATAGTAACTTGTGGATCAAAACCTCGGTGCTCTTCTAGTATTTTCTAATCTCTCTCTCAAGGCGACGGTTCCTAACCTGAAGCGACGGGGCTTCTTCACACCGTTGGTGCACTGGAGCCGATTTGCGAGCAGCCTTTGTGGTCAATTGCTTCCTTGGGGCATTGCCTCATGTGGATTTTCTTGTGGTCTGCTTTGTATGGGTCATTCTTGTTTGCTGGAGATGAGAGTGTTAGATAAAAAAAATTTAGCTGTAGGAAGGGTACACTTGGGTTTTGATACATATAATTTTAGCTATTGGAAGAAAACGCTGGTATGTAGTAGTGTTTTTATTTTCGGATGTTTATTTTCAATCAGCCGAAGAAAAAGCTATTCTCCAAACAATGTTATTAGCTGTTTCAAGAGTCGAACAGCTAAAATCAACCAATCAGCTAAAAAAATAGATGATTGGTTGGTAACCAAACGAGGCCTATATCTATCTTATGTTTTGTTATAAACTGCGAGATTCAAAACGTACTGTTAGCCTTTATTTCTAGCATTATGAAATGTTAGGGTTTAGCTTGGTAAACTATGTTAAGGTCTAAAATACAGTTTTGGCCAACTTTATAACTAAATAGAATTTCTCTTTTCCAACCCCAAGTTGTACTTATAAAAATGAGTTATTTGTTGGTATTTTGTTTTCCTTCTCCCTCCATAGAACATATATGAAAGCAGTTAAAGGCAACTTTAAATATATTTAAGTGTCACGTTGTGATATATCTCAATTAACTTGTGTTAAGTTACTGTTTCACCACAATAGCTTAAGTTGTTGTATGAGGTCATCTTAATTGATTTTATATATTTACTAACACACCCCCTCAAGTGAAAGTCTTTTGGGCTTGAAACTTGGACAGGTTCACTTTACCTTATGCTAAATAATAGGTGGGTGGTAGGATTTGAACTCATAATCACTTGGTCACAAAGACTTTGATACCATGTTAAGTGACTGTTTCACCACAATAGCTTAAGTTGTTGTGTGAGGCTAACTTAATTGGTTTTATATATTCACTAACAACTTAGTTATCCTAATGTTATCTCAATTTGTAGCTAGATATAAGATGTTGCATCTAGTTTTCACCTATTTCCATAACTCAACAAAAAAATTAACACTAAAAAAATTGATGGGAGATACTTCCTACTTACTGGTATAGCTCACAAGTTAAATAAGAATTCTCTTCAATTATGTTCTTAGTATTGAGTCTCTTTTTAGCTGCTAACCATAAGATGAAGGAAGCTTTAACTAAATTAAAACTTGAATAGACTAATTTTGCCCATCTAACTCTTTGTTAGCATTTACTACCCAAGTATAGAAATGATTTATTAGCATACTTTCCTAACTTGTGCCTATGTCATATTGTTGGTCCTCGTTTCTGGAGCCCAACATTCGGAGTTATGAGAACGTGAGCCTATTAACCTGTAGGGTTATTTCAAAGAACCTTCATTTGCCATCATACCACAAGGGTGGTATGACCACACCAGTCAATCACCAAAATCATGATTTGACTTCTTCAAAACAATTGTAGCTCTTAGTTTCTAGTTTATTTTGAAGCAAGAACCCCCTCAATCGGAGCTTTATAGATGAAGATATGCTTAAAAAACCAAAGTATGTTCATAGCCCAGTCATGCTCTCCTAACCGACCTCTCACTTCCTTTTCATCCATCTTTTTCAAATGAACCCCAAAGGCTACCAATTTTTGTGGAGAAACATACAACTGTGCTAGGAATCTATTGGTTCAAGAATCATTGCATTTGGAGGTCGGGTGATGAAGTTATGTCCAAATGAATCAAACATGATCTTGTTCTCAATCATATTGTACTTATCTTGGAACAATTGGCATAATTTTCGCTAGAGATGTCAGATTGAGTTCATTCTTAGACGGTTTGAAAGATGACTTCAAGATCTACAACTTTCGTAAAGATCCGAAATGAAATTTTGTCATTTAAAGGGTCAAATAACCTTCGGGTGTCACAATTTTTTTGCATCAGGAATACACGACCAGTGTGAATATAAACGGCCTAACCGTGTAACCTTCGGGTGTAACAAAAATTTTCACTCTTTAAGACCCCTCCAATGGATGCTAAACCCATTCTAACATCCCTTTTTCTCATAATCTTCCCAAATCGAACGTTTCTAGTGCAATATCACTTCATATACTCTAGTCATTCGGTATAAACATCCTATGCAACATTACCGATTTATAACAATCATATATCTCAACATCGATATCAAAAAATTGCATACTTTATATCGTTGGAAAGCTAGAAAAACAATATACAACTTCCATGAAAACAACTTTGTCAAATTCATCCTAGATTATTGCAATTTTTCCCCTAAAGTCAGAGCACAATTCCTACCCCTATGAAAACTTGAGATTTGCAATGTAAAGACTTGAAAAGTCATAAGCAAACATAATGTATATGCATTTCATTAACATCAAAAGATAAAAGTTTTACAATGCTTTATTGGGCATTTCGGGCCACCTTACATAATAATCCAAAAATACAAACTTTACAAGAACAATAAATTTCTCAAAATGTCACTAAAGCCTTGTTTTACTTGATCTAACTTCAAAAAAAAAACAAAATATGCAAATTAGAGTGATGTCTTGACTCTCGACTCGATCACTCGATATCTTGCTCATCGCCTGTAGATGGGAAGGAATGGGGGGAGGGGGGGTGAGCTTAAAGCTCATAGGTAGTAGTTTTATAATCGATAATAAGCAAAAGCCATTGAAAACCCTCATGATCATAGCAAATTCTCATGAAAATCCATAAAACATATATTTCTCAAATTCTTAACTTGTCAAACCAATTCACAACTCACATAAGTCAAGCAATCATCAAACTTGTCAACGCATGTTAACACATAAGCACATCCTAATGGTTTGGGCAGATCTATAATCATGACGAACTACACAATTCCGTATAATGGTTCTTTGTAGTCGTAAACTTGAGGGAGACCGTAAAGGAGCTCTGTGCTACTGGCGGGCAGGCGGGAGATGTCTTTAACTTGGTCAACGGGCACGTGACATTCTTGAATGGACTACACCAAACTCACATAACATGTAATTCATAAACTGAAAATAGTTTGCCCAATTGGCACATTTTTGAAAACTTGATTTCATATACTTGCTATTCTTTCAAAAATCATTTCCATCATCATTTCACAATTCCACAACAAAAATTCTATACTAAGCATAATAGCGCTTTCTTAAATCATTCAAAGTAACAAATACCACAATTATGAAGCAATTAGCAATCATCCCATATCAACTCAAAATTCATTCACAAAATTCACATACAAAAACATATGAAAACATTCTCAAGCATTTAAAGAACAATAAATGCACCTTTATAAGGTAGTTGGAAAATAATTTAATTCCATTTATTTTAAGAACATTTATGGCTTATTAACTCAATTATAAAAATGTAACCCACCTTACTTTCCTTGCTTGAAAACTTGCTTAAGGATGTCTCTCCCCTTTTGCTCCTCTTGCTCCTCTCGCCTCTCTTGCCTCCCTTCAACATTAGCAAAAATCTTGATTCAAAATGAACTCTAATTGGAAAACCCAAATAAACCTATGCATGAAATTGATCCTAGAATACTTATACCTATGCATTTCCTAAGCTCTTTGAATCAAAACCCTTCCAAAAATCCAAAAGATTAAACATACACTTACCTTGAATCTTCACCAAATAATGAGTTTCTTGGCTCTAATGGAAGCTCTAATCTTCATCTTCGTTTTTTGCTTCTTGCTCAACCCCAAAATCCCTCTTGAAAGGTAAGACAAATTGAAACCTAAGTTATCTCTCTTCTTTCTCTCCAATGACACTCTCTTCTCCACTCTCTTCAGTTTTTGTTTTTTGCTTCTTCCAAATGCAAGATAAGTCTTCTTTCTCCCTTTTATACTCTCAATGAATCTAAAATGTCCAATTTACCCTTTCTTCAATGCCTTAAGACTTTTCAACTTAAGTGATCTTCCAACAATGCCCCTCATGCAATCTTACCATCCTAACACTTTAATTCAATTAACCTATGTCATATAATCTCACTCACATTAACATAATTAATCACTCCAAAATAAATTATTCTATCAAGACCTCAAAATTAATTTAAATCATGCTTATTCATCAAGAAAAAAATTCGGGGGCCAGCACACTCTCACCTCTCATCTTTTTTCTTCACTTCAAGAATTTATAAAGTTAAACATTTAAAGATGTCTTCATGTAACTATAACCATAAAGATAGTCAAAAAAGGTTGGAGAATAACCTAATATCATCTTTACTCTTGTTTCTATTCTTAGAGTCAATCATAAACAAACTCCTTTAATAATGATTTACGATGCAACCAAGCCCATGTTGGCTTTTTAAATAGGATTGATGCCTAAAACCACTCCTTTAGCTACCTTATGGCTGCTCACTTTAAAGGCCTCTAATGCTCTAATAAGTACAAGTTAAAGGCTGTTATTTCAAAATAATTCCATTAAAGAAAGTATTATACTTACATCTCCTCAAGAAGGCCAAAATTCCCTTATCGGGTTACCTCATTGGGAGAGCAATTAACAAATATGGTGAAGATCTTGAAAGGTTTTGTGAATTTGATTAAGGAAAAAGATAGTTAAATGGATTATAGAATGAATAAGCTATAATAAATAGAGGCTAAGGAGATTACTGAACCTCAAGCTATCTTACTATAGGACCAATTTCCTTAAACACTTAATGGAGACTTAAGAAAAGTTAAAGTCATAATAAAATCTAACCAAGTGATTATAACAAAAATGGTTATCTTTGTATAAAAAATTTGAACTCATTAAAGGCATGATCAAATACCAAATTAAAGGTATTGCTCAATCGTCCTATGCATATACTAAGGCATACTATCGATGTATTAAATGTTTAAGATGTCTTCAAATTAGTAATCTCCAATATTTCAATAATATGTTGGCTAAAGAAACATAAGAAAACATGTTTCCTACTTTGTTGAAACATACAATGTATTAGCATAGATGGTGATTTGATGGTTAAGCAATTCATTAGCTTATTAAGGCAAAGCTTTTTATTTGTATATAAACCTTGAAGTGGCTTTGATTAACATTTAAGAATATTTCAAATGATAATTTTTTAGCTACTTATATAACACTTAATCTATTAGTATGATCAATTTGATGAACATAAAATAATAAAAAGATAAATGGACCTTGATATTTTAATGGATGAAAGGACTTGAGCCTTAATTGCAAAGATCAATTCTCTAATCATTCATTCTAAACATATACATTCAAGGTGCATTTGGGGACTATTTTTATATCTTACAAAACATAAGGTTTTAGATTTTAGACTCAGTAAGTCAAGAATATAATAAGAAGTTGAATATTATTGTAATTCTTCAACAAATGCTACCAACATAAGAGCCTAAGATGAGCTTAAAAAGTCTAAGGAAAATAACAAGGAACAAAACAAAAAATTCTTTTCTAAATAGAACTAAACAAATCATAAAGGTGAATAAGAAGTTGTTAAAGTTCATTCCAATTATTTGAAGCAAAAGAAGAAAAAAAGAATACTTCCTTCAATGAAAAATAGGGAATAAAGAGTTCAATAAGGGATAGATAAGAAAAACATTATTCCTTCCCAGATGTTGCAGTACCAAGAATGTTAGAAAGCATCTTAAATTACAAACTTATTGAACTACTTAAGATAAAATTGCTATAGGAGGAAAATAAGGTGGATGATCTTAGTATTAACCATCATACTAAAAATTCTTTGTCATTAAGGATAAGATCATGAAGTTACAAATAATTGGAGTAATTCCTTTCAAAGAGAAGCTAAATATTCTAACTTGATAAGTATCATAAAGTTAGAAATGACATTTGCTTGTATGTTTTTAATAACGAAATTCATATCATTTGATTCCATAAAAGTAACCTGGAGAAAAACTCAGGATAATAAGTGTTGAGCAAGTTTTACAATTTATAAAACCATCAATAATCCACAAGCACATGGGTCATACTTTGTATTATTGAATGGTCAATCCCACAAGGAAGGTACTAGCCTAATCCTAAATCGTCTAAGGCTAGAAAAAAGAATAAAAAGAAATAATAACTATATAAGTAAACATGAAAAGTAAATACGAGAAATTAATTAAAAATTGTAAGTAAAAATTTCAATAAAACAAAATTAAACTGAGCAGTCACACAGTTTACAATGGAAATCTGCCAAGAGAGTTAATGAAGTCATGAGTATCATTATTGTGAATCCAACCATTTATGTGTTTATAGGGTGTCAGTTCTAGAGAGCCCTAGAGTTGAATCACAGCTAATATTTCTCCAGCATACTTTATACACCATGCACTCACTCAATCCAACATTATGTCATTTCCTAATCTATTATCCATCAAAACATAGGCAAGACATGAATCTATCCCCATTTCTCTTCCACTTTTTTAGCATATACCCATCCTGATATCATGAACATCTATCTCTTAACTATCATATAACATGCTCCATTCATCAAAGCCATGAAGAGGAATAGGTTACTTGATTTAGCTTCAATTTCTTCAAATCACCAACAAACCCTAGCTCCTCCACATACACGATCATCACAAATGGAGGTGGAGTAGGTTAGGTTTTTTTAGCAACAAGAAGAGGGAAGTAATGAATCTTGAAGAAGCAAAGTGAAAGAGTTAAATAAAAGTCACCATGATGAGGGTGAGAGTGAATGTTGTGGGTGAAGGAGAGGAATGGAGAAGGTGAAGAAATGAAGAAGATGGGAAAATGGTGTATTTGTCGTTTTTGGCAAGTGAAAGTCCAAAATATGGTCTTTCACTTAATAAAAACATGGCTTAATAAGTGGTGTGGCAAGTGACACTTCTCACCTGTCACTTGCCACATGTCACTCTCTCGAGGTCTCCTCTTTATCTTTTAATAAGATAGTCCATTTGCCTCCATTTCTCAACCCAATTGTCTCCCAATTTTTAATGATACTTGCCATTAAATCCAAATGTCATTCATAAAAATTTCCACTGCCATTTGACATTTATTTCTACAACCATTCATCAATTGTTATGCCATTTGGTGTTTTTTCTAATCCAAAAATATCCTTAAATTCCAGAAAATTCTCAAATTTTCACCAAAAATTTTAGTTCACTATTTATACACTCCAAATCAATTGATAACACATATAATTTACAGTTTTAAATATAATCACATTAAATATCAATTATACCCGAAAAATGTCAAATGAGTGCATGTATAATTATTTTCGTGTGCAAAAACTACTATTCACATGAGTGTGTATGCTATATTATGCATAAGCATGAAATGCAATTTTTGTAATCTCTCTTTGATCTCACATGTTCCAAATTTTAGGGTTCTAACCCTTAATAGGGAACAGGATGTTACATTTCTCCCCTTCTTAATAAATTTTTTCCTCAAAATTCTTATCTAATTGATTGGGAAGACAATGAAATTGTTTCCTCAATTACTCGTTCGTTTCCCATTTAACTTCATCACTCAAATAATTCCTTCCAATTGACTATAATCAATGAACTCAATCAATCCTCTAATTATGTTTTTTCTAGAAATCACTCTATCTTAACTGTTTCCTCAATATAGTTCAGGTTACTCACAATTTTTTTCACTTCTTAAGCTGTCAATACATCTTTGTGAAACCATATCATTATTTTTTAGTGTATTCACATATCACACATTATGATTCTAAGACATCTTTATTGATAATACAACTCATAAGTTATTGGTCCTAAACTCTCAGTAACTTAATGTGGACCAATACAATTCGAGCATAGTTAATCCTTTTACCTAATCTGAGCACATTTTTTCTCAATGTAAGCACACCTTGGCAGGGTGATACTCTCAAAGACACTCCATCTTTCGCTTGATACTTCACATCTCTTTAGTTTTAATACACTCGACTCTTACGTCTATCTCATTGTGTTTCGTAACCTCAATGTTGATCCACCAATATCATTTATCTTACTTGAATCACTTAATTTATGACACAGATCAATTTCACTAATCAACAGTATCTCAAATCGATTATGGCCTTTATCTATTTTTAGGCCCTCTTTATTTCAATGTAAGGGCAAACGACACTTGCTGTCCTATAACGGCTTATACAGTATTCTAATTATATCACTATGATAATGATTGTTATGCTTAAAATCACTTAGAACTATACATTGCTCTCAAGATCCTATGACTTCAAAATATCAGTTCTAAGCATATCTCCAACATGTAGAACTATTATTAAATCATATATACAGTCACTTGTTTTTGTATCCTTAGCCGTGAAATGTTGTTTCGGCGTATTCCTACTAGGACATATAGCTTAGGTTGATATTTGTGCTTTCTTTAATAATCTCTTTGCTCAATCATCTTTATCAGCTACATATACTTCTTATTATTTTAATCACACAGTAACATTTTTCCTATTCAGACTCAAATTTCTGATTCATTTTCAATTCCTCAAGATTTACAATTTCTAGATCACCAATTTGGGCTTTGTTAATCTTTTCATATGAAACTGATCTTAAACTTCAATGTAACTAATAATACTTCATTTTACCCCACATTCAACTTGACATTCTATGTTCTCTATTGCACTAGGTTTTGTAACCTCAATATCTGAATTTTTGCTACACCATTATTGAATTTTCTGTTCAATACATCAGATACAACACTAGCTTTACCAGGAAATACCCATTTGTACATCAAAATATTCCAGTAACTCTATCCATTGTCTCAGTCTCGTATTCAATTCTTTCAAACTCAATAATTATCTCTTACTTTAATAATCCATATAAAATCCAAAATGTTTCACTATACTTATAGTGTCTCCAAGCTCCTCAACGCAATTACTATTGTAGCAAATTCTAAATCATGTATCAAAATTCAACTCATGAGATTTTAATATTTATTTGTCTCCACGCATATGAAACCATTTTATTATGCTGCATTGGATTTTATCCTAATATCCTATACAAACATCACTGTATACTACAAAATCTCCAAATCCAAATGGCATAATTAACATTAGGGTCATAAATCCTCAAATTCCTTTTTACAATCATCAGTCCATATGACCGAAACATTTTTTTCTCTCTCAGAAATCTCGTCAAAGGACTAAGATCAGTAAAAACCACCCTTTAATAGTCTCTGGTAGTATCCAACATACAGCTAGTTTTAAAGAACTCTAAATCTCGCATATATTCCTTGAAATTTCTCACTTTATCATCACCTTTACTTTTCTTCGGGTCCCCCATTATGCCATGTTCAGATATGATGTAACCCACATTTTATTTGATCAAGCTAAGATTCATTCTCATTAAACTTGGCATATAATTATTCCTACTTCCATGATGTGGAAGATTTCCTTAAGTATTCAAAATATTCTTCTTCACTTTTCAAACTATCAGCACCTATTTTATATAACACAAGTTCATCCTAAATATAGTTAGCACACTTAAATAAGAAATGTTTCCTTTGTTGATGCGAGAGATTAGGGGAAAGAATACCAGTTGAGAGATAATTGGCAATATATGCAAACCAAGTAAGAAAAGGATTTTCTACCATCATTAAGGCCTCATCAGGAAAATGCTTTTTAATTTCATCTTCCTCTTTATGTTATACCCCTTTAAGTCTCGATAGGTAGGTAGCTACTATTAGAATAGTTCCCTAAAGGTAATCGCCTTTAGTGCATTTTCTACCATCATTAAGGCCTCTTTATTTTATTCCTAGCTTTTTTTATAAATATATCTTTTTGACGGTAGAAATGATTCGGACTTCAATTCCTAGGTTTTAAGAATAAAAGAGGTGATCAAGAGCTAATCTTACAAACCCATAGAGAACATGGAGAGCTAAACTTCCAGACACTGGTTTGAAGGTGAAATCGATATTGGAGTCATGGTTAAGCACACTCTTTTATTGTTTAAAGTTGTCTGTTTATGGATTGTTTATGTTATCCTATGTTTACAGATTGGGGTTTTCATGTATGAATGATCATTATTCTTATTATCGTAGGTTGTTTATGTATGAACCCACTGCTTGAATCATTAACATAATCGATAATTGTTATGTTGAGATTCCTTTGTGGCAACTAATGGTTTCAAATCATTAGGGATAACCTAACCTAGGTTAAATCACCCGAGCATATACGGTTGTTGTTTTGATTGATCCATTTTCCATTTTTTAATGCAGGTGCCCCATTAAATCTAGAGAGCATGTTCTAAGTTATTTAATATCTAGGTTTAATTAACAAGCTTATCTTAATTAAACACAACTTAAGGGAAAATCAGGATTAACAAATCTTGTTATTAGACTATGATCAATAGTCCTAAGAGAGAAGTGAAAATACTATAACAATGAAATGTGTTTAATCGTGTGTAGGTCGAGATTGATCCGAGTATCAAGTTTTACATATATTGATCACTCTTACCATCTTATTATTTTTTATAAGTTTAATTCTTATTTTATTTTCTCAATTGCATCAACTTAAACCCCCTTTTATTTCCCTTGCATCAATTATTTTCATTACGAGAATTAATTAAACATTTCCTCTGGTTACCATCCCGACTCACCATAACTACAAATTTCTAGTGTGTAGAGTTAGGTTTATTTTGTGTTGCACTCAACACGCATTGTCAAATTTCAGCGTTGTTTCTAGGGAGTATGGTGCTTTAATTTTTGTTTTTTATTTTAGTTGGTGTTTTATATGCATATTTGTTTATAATCACTTCTTTTAGTTATTTGTTAATATTTAAACATTTGTTATTTTTGGTGTATGGTAGTTACTAGATTTCCTCATAGAGAACCTGTGCAGTTTGATCTAGAGATCGAAAAGACATTTTGGAGGTTACAAAGGGAAGCAAGAATAATTGCAGAAGTAGAATCAGAACTTGAATATGAAGAAACGATGGCAAACCTAAGAACACTAAGGGAGTTAACTACACTGGGCTTAACCTAGGGGCCTTTATTCATTATATTTCCTAATTTTGCTGAGCATAATAACTTTGAACTTAAGTTTGGATTAATATATTTGTTTCCTAATTTTCATGGTTTTATAGGTGAGGATGCTCATTAGCATCTCATGAAGCTTGATGTTGTATGTCTAATTATGAAGCCTTATGGGGTCACAGACAAGTAAATCATATTGAGAGCTTTCATATTCTCACTAAAAGATGCTCCAAGAGATTGGTTGATTGATCTACCTACTACGAGTATGAATACATGGATAGAGATAAAGTAGCTATTTTTAGAAAAATATTTTCCAACATCAAAGATTGCGAGTATATAGAAGGAGATATATGGAATAAAGCAACATAACGAAGTGTCCCTACACGAGTACTAGGAGCACTTTAAGAAATTGTATGCTAGTTGTCCTTATCACAAAGTACCTAAACAACTCCTTATCTAATATTTCTACGAGGGATTGTTACCTATAGAGAGGATTTTGGCAATGCAGTGAGTGGTGGAGCATTATGTGAAAAGACTCCTATGAAGGCTCGTATTTTAATTAAGTGTATAGCTGCTAATACTCAACAATTGGCACTAGCAACAATTTTCATCATACAAATGAGGTAGGTGCTTCATCCATCGAATATCATTCAAATGAGTTAACATCTTTTATTAGAAAACTTGCAGTCGAGTAGGCATATATAAAGGCATATGGAATGTGTGCAAGCATAAGTCATCTAACTAATGAGCGCCCGACATTGCAAGAGGGAAATATGGTATACTTGAATGCTATAAGAGGGAAATTTCATAACCAATACAACTCGTTCTCCCAGATGTATAACCCAAGCTGGAGGGATCATCCCAACTTGAATTATAGGTGGAGCAGGCAATAAAATTACTTCTAAAATAGGCCATAAGAATTAAAACAATTTCAACCTATGCCACAAGCCTCTTCTTCCAATTCAAGTACATCTCTTGACTACTTTCTCAAGACTTTTATTGCTAACAATCTTCAATTTCAATAGGGTATACAGCAGTAGTAGCTTCAACAGGGTATGTAGCAACTTCAACAAAATGTACAACAATTTTAGCAAAAGACAAAATCGAGCATACAAAATGTGGAATTCCAAATAGGTTAGATAGTAGTGAGGGTCGACTATCTAGAGCCACAAAGTGGAGGACAATTGTCATCATAATTGGATACAAATACAAAGAATGTTATTGCAATCACCTTAAGGAGTGGTAGGAAGCTTGAAGACTTGAAAAAATTACTCAAAGGATGGTTAATAAAGAAGACATTGAGAGGGAGCTTGAAGAAGAAAGGGATATTCCGTTAGGCTCAAAGGTAAATGCTAAATTCTCAATAGTTGAAAAGATTAACCCTCAGTCTTTTCCTAGCAAGTTGACAAAGCTAAATAAAAAGGATAAGGATAAAGAGATATGGGAGACCTTTCGAAAGGTTGAGGTGAATATCCAACTATTAGAAGCGATCAAGCAAGTGACGAGGTATGCAAAATTACTAAAGGAATTATATATGAAGAAAGGAAAGTTAAGAGCTAATGAAAGGACTAGGATGAGAGAAATTATTTCTACAGTTCTAAAAAAGAAAATACCCCCTAAATGTAAGGATCCAAGCATGTTTACTATTCCTTGCAAAATTGGTAACATTAAGATTAAACAAGTCATGCCAGATTTAGGAGCATCAATTATTGTTATGCTTCATTCCACATATACGTCTTTAAATTTAGGTCCATTAAAAGAAACTAGTGTTACCATATAATGGGTTGATCATTCTAATGCTTACCTAGATGAGGTGATTGAAGATGTGCTTGTGAGGTAAATAAGCTAATATTTCCTACTAACTTTTATATGGTTGACATGAATGATGAAACTTCCCATAACCCAATACCTATCTTCCTAGGGTGGTCATTTCTTAACACGACCCAAACTAAGATAGATGTTTGTGAGGTTACCCTTATGACGGAATTCGATGGGGAAGTTACTCGTTTTAATTTTTTTATGTTAATAAGCACTCTTATAATGAACAGTTTGCTTTTACAATTAATGTGATTGACCTTTCATTATAGGAAGATTGTAAGCAGAAACATACAAAACAAGAAGTGATTTCAACGAAAGAGAAGACTAAAGCTTTTAATGTCGCGCCAAAAAGATTTACCATTATTCAAAAAGTTCTTCTTTATTGTGCTAAATATAAATTATTTTCACATAAATGTCATTCTTATTCGGTCGATCCTTTTGTGAAAACTAATTTTTCCCTTATGATGCAGTAGAGATTAAAAGTTTAAAAATAGGGAAGACATTGCATGTAGGTGGTCATCAAATCAAGCCCTATTATGATGAAGGTCAATTGGAAAATGCCAAAGTTATGATTCCTAGGGATCAAAATGTTGTAACTTGATGAGAGCAACATGGAGTCGAGCCAACGATAATAAACAAAGGCACTGCTTGAGAGGCAATCTAAGGGCAGTTCATTTCTTTTTATTTACATTTTTGCATTTACCATTTTCATTAAATTCTCCATTTCTTATATTTCGTGTTACATTGGGGACAATCTAAGGTTTAAGTTTGGGGGCAGGGATCTTAGTTTTTATGCATATTTTTTAGCTTAATTGTTGCTTATATAGCTTTTTAGACGTTTTCAAATTCAAACAAAAAACAAACATTTTCTCTTTTATTACTTTTAAGACTATATAGATATAATTAGAGTGTGAATTGACTAGAAAAATCCTTGAAAACTTTAGTATGTACTTTTGCTCTTGTGATTGGTCAATATGCATTATCTTTAGAAGAGTAGTAACTAGTGGTGGACAAAAGCCAGTGAGATTTTGAGTCTTATTAGATTGACACATTCATATCAGTCTCATTGTCTTTTGTTTATGTGTAACCTTCATGATATGTACATCCTAAATTTGCTTTGATTTTCAAGACCACATTTTTATCACATACATTAACATGAAAATCATATAGGCATTCTTTATTTCCACAAGTGATAGTTGTAGATTGCATCATGTTTTAATGGGTAGTTTAGTGTGTGTTTAGTTGTTAATTTGATTATTTAGTATATGTTTAGGTCGAAATTGTGAGTGTTTGTTAAATATTTTTGTTTTACGTGTTTTATGGGTTAGAGCATGCTTTTGCAGTTCAATGTTGTGTATTTGAGGTGCCTTGATAAGTTTGTTACTGTTTCATGGTCAATATTGAAGAATGGAGGGGTTTTGGAGGAAACCCGGGTCATAACGTAGGCCAATGATCGTGACAAAAGCACCAAGATTGGCTCACAATCGTGGCTTGCCTGCCATGATCATGATAAAGAGCTTACATAAAGGCCATGATCATGTCATATAGGCCATGATTGTAGCCAGTGTCGGGACAAATGTGGGGACACTTCCAGACTTACATTTTTAAAGGTCTTTTTGGTCTTTTCGAACCCCAAAAAACCTAGGTGACTAAAACACATACACATATTCAATAGCCACCATTCATAAGTTTATCGACTATTCATGTAATGTCACAGGCTCCAGATGTAAAAGGTGGGAATTGGGATTGATAATCAAGAGCTTCCATTTTCTAGAGTTTCATATACAAAAAGGGAAGAAAGCTACCCTTGTATTTGTTTTATTTTCGTTTTTTCAATATGGATATGGTTGAAATTGTTCCTATTATGAGTGGCTGAATTTATTATAGAGATTACTTTTAAACTATTTGTTGAACTCTTACATTGTTATTTTAAATAAATGAATGCCTTTTTATAAATGTTATGCTTAAACCTGACAATATATTGAGAAATTAAGTTGGGTAATTATGTAGGGTTGTACAATGAGAGTTAACACCCTATAGACTTGAATATATCAAGTTAATTGATTAGTTAGAGAGAGATCTTGACTGATTACTTGATTACACATAGGATAGCTTCATAATTAGTTAAATTGGTGGACTGATTTTGTAGATTGAGAGATTGCATAGCCAATTCCAGTTAATTTGGCTAGGGACATTTGATTACACTGTGAGAAAGGGTGATTGAAACATTAGGACATCTTAGTTGAGGCATAATTCAATCAACAAGGTAGGAGGGAGCCAAGATAAGGGAAAAGTAATCTCTAATTTTTAATCTTGAAATCAAAGTTTTTACACTTTTTCTACATTATTTGTTCGTTGCTAGTTTGTTTAATGTAGTTTATTTTCATTTTTTATTGTTTGAATTTGAGTCTTAAACAAAGCACAACCTGAATTACGTGGTGCCTAAGCACAATCTCTGTAGGACAATATACACTTTTTACTACAAGTAACAACCCGTATGCTTACGGTTTTTAGCGTAAAACAAGTAGTTTGTTTTTACATTCAACAAGTTTTTGGCGCCATTGCCAGGGATTGTTTTGTTTAGCATCTTGTTTAGTTTGGGTGACTTTGATTTAAGAGTGTTTGATACTTTCCTTTGCGTATTGCAAGTGTATAAACACAAAGAGCACGAGAAGGTCTAACAAGCTTAGTAAAGAAGAGTTTTCAAACATTACAAGGCACGAAAGAGAGCTATGAAGAGCTAGATGTCAAGACAAAATACAAAGGAACATGGTAGAAGAAGGAGAGTAAAGAGGAGTTGAGAGGACATTGATGGACTTTGTGAGGCCAGGCTTCATCCCTCAAGGAGTTATATGGCCTACAGTTCAAGTCAATAACTTTGAGATCAAGCCAACACTCCTCAACATACTTCAGAGTAGTATGTATTTTTATGGGTTGTCGAATGAAGATACCAACGCTCATCTTGCTAACTTCTTGGAGATCTATGAAACCTTCAAGTTTAATGCCGTGAGGGGTTAAGACTATTTTCTTTTACCTTGAGGGATCAGGCAAAAGCATGGTATAACTCACTCAGTTTAGTACAAATCACTACTTGGGAGTAGCTAGCCCAAGCTTTCTTGGCTAAATACTTCCCCTTGACCAAGAAAACAAGAATCATCAAAGAGATCACAAACTTTCAAGAAAGTGATGGGGAGTCGTTGTATGAAGCACGGGAGAGATTTAAGGAATTACAAAGGAGTTACCCTAACCACAACCTTTCGAGGGAGTTCTTTTTGCAAACATTCTACAACGGTATTAATTAGAGCATAAAGGGGACAATAGATGCAACTTCAGGAGGGTCTTTAATGAGGAAAACTATTAATGCAGCTTATAACCTTTAAGAAGAGTTGGCAAGCAACAGCTACATGTGGTCAAATAAAAGGAGTAGATAAAGGTCCAAGGAGCAAAGAAAGATGATTCTAATTAACTAGATGACAGCCTTGCAAGCACAAATTACCACCCTTCCTAAACAGTTGAGCATCATGCAAGGAGCTTCTTCATCCACAGTCAAGGCAATGCAATTACAATGTGAGTTATATGGGTAGGACAACCATAGCACAACTGAATGTTTCTTACTAGGAGCCAGTGGTACAGAACAAGTAAATTACTTAGGTCAGTCGTAAAGAGGTAACAATCCATACTCTAACACTTACAATCATGGGTGGAAAAACTACCTAAAATTTTCATGGAATACTAATAATGCAGGATGCTAAGTGAGAGCATAAGGACCTCCTAGATTTCAACAAGACCAACTTGGTCTTTGGAGAGAGAAATGGATAAGTTAATGGATGTATTGGGTTCAAAATTCTCAAGCCAAGAGAAAGGACAAAACGAATAAGAAGAGATTCAAAAGGGAATGGAGGCAAAGTTTGACCAGACTACAAAGAACCACACTTCATCCATCCATAACTTGGAGGCATAGGTTTGTCAACTTGCTAATGCTTTGTCTTCTAGGAATGAAGGAAGCTTACTAATATCAAGGCCAATCTAAATGAAAAATTTAAGGCAATCACACTTAGGAGTGGCAAGCAATTGAAGGAGCCAAGTATGCAAAAGGATAGCCAACAAAAGGAGAAGTTAAAGGCAAAGAGATAGAATAAGAGAAAGTAGAAGAGAAAGAAGAAGAGAAGCCATATGTGCCACCACCATCACTCTACAAGTCCAAAATTTCATATCCACAGAGGGTGAAACAACATCAATTAGACACTCAATTCTCTAAATTCTTGGAGAAGTTAAAGAAGTTCTAGATTACTTTTTCTTTAATGGAGGCATTGGAGTGTATGCACAAGTATGTGAAGTTTCTCAAGGATATATTGATGCACAAATGTACTTGGGAGGACAATCAGACATTGACCTTGACAGAGAACTATAGTTTGATCATCACAAGCACAATGCCTTCAAAACTACAAGATCTAGCAAGTTTTACTATTCCATAAGTTGTTGGTGATTTTGAATTTTCTAAATACTTATGTGAATTAGGCTCAAGTATTAACTTGACGTCTTTGCCTATTTTCAGGAAATTGGGTCTAAGAGACATCAAGCTAACATCCTTGCTTATCCAACTTATAGATCAATTCATCAAGAGGCCATTTGGGGTAATAGAAGATGTTCTGGTAAAAGTGGATAAATTTATAATTCCTGATGATTTTGTTGTTTTGGATTTTGAAGAAGATAGGAATTTTCCAATAGTTTTAGGTAGGCCCTTTATGAATACTGGTAGGGCATTAGTTGATGTGCATGAAGGAAAACTAGTTTTAAGAATTGGTGATGAGCAGGTTGAATTCAATTTGACTAAATCTTTGAAGAAGTCGATGGATGGAAGTGCATGTATAAAGATTGAAGTTGTGGATGATTGTGTGAAGGAAGTTGAAGAGGAAGTTAAGGAAGTTGATAAAGTGTATATTGATAAGAGTGTGAGCGAAGAGGAATCGTGTGAGGAGGGTAAACAAAAGAAGTGATAGAGAGTGGATGCACCCACACCACCCTCTATTGTAAAGCCACCCACTGTAGAACTAAAACCCTTACCTTCCCACCTGAGATATACATTCCTAGGTAAGGGCCACACCCTACCCATCACCATTTCTAACCAATTGGATTTTAAGCAAAAAGAGAGAGTGGTTGAGACCATTAAGAAGAGGATGAGAGCCATAGGGTGGCAGATTTTCGATATTAGGGGGAATAACCCCAATGTGGTGATGCATAGGATTAACCTTGAAGAAGGACGTAAGACAGTGAAAGAGAGGCAAAGATGGTTAAATCTAAATATGTAAAAGGTTGTAAAGAAGGAAGTGGTGAAGCTTTTAGATATGGGTATTATATACCTAATTTCATATAGTGAGTGGGTGAGTTTGGTGCAATGTGTGCCTAAAAAGGGAGGTATGATAGTGATGGAGAATGAAAGAGGTGAAAAGATTTCCACTAGGGCCATCACAGGTTGGAAAGTGTGTATTTACTATAAAAAGGTCACTTTAGCCACCAAGAAAGACCATTTCCTATTACCTTGTTAGTTAAATATGTGTCTTTTGTGTTTAATGATGATTATTTAGATGCTTTTAACAGGTTAAAGAAGGCACTTACAATGGCACCTATTTTGATGTTGCTGGATTGATCACTTACCTTTGAGATCATTTGTGATGCAAGTGACCATACCATTTGTTGTGTACTAAGATAGTGGAAGGAGAAGAGGCTACATGCAATTTACTATGCCAATAAGACCTTGACAGGAGCATAACTAGACTACATCACTACTAAGAAGGAGTTACTTGCAGTGGTATTTGCATGTGAAAAATTTTGTTCTTATCTTTTGAGCTCACAAGGAAAATGTTGTAGGAAAATCCCGATGTGTGCATCACATACACACTGTACGAAAAACAAAAAAATTTGTTTCGAGACTTTCCCGAATTCCAGGATCTATGTGTCTATATAAAGAAGTACCAGAATTCTCAAACCACAACGACCAAAGGAGACCGTCTTTAACGGTATCCACACAGAGGTCGGAGAATCTAATCTAATCAAACTCTTTGATCCAGAAATATCTAGCATAAAGAAGAGAGTGCTAGCTCTTACTTTTATTCTTGGAGAGAGGAAGAAGATGAAGCTTTAAGGAAGATGGAGAGAGCTTCAAAGATCTTGATAAAAAATATGTTTCTAAAACATGTTAAAAATCTCTTTATCTCATGATCATCCTTTCTTTCTAGCTTTCATTTTTTGTCTTTTAATGATTTTTTCATTTTATCATTTAAAGACATTAAATGTAACTTATGAAAGAAGCCATCTTCATCATCTTTATATATATATATATAAATGCTGAAGTGGTTCAATCACACTGGGATCGGTTCTATCAAGTTTCAAGTGTGGAAAAACACCAGAGACCTGTTTCAACAATATCAATGTCGCAATCTCATTGGGACATATCCTGATCTCATCAGGATCCATTTAGTTCTATTGCTCTCCATATAATGGATCTCTATCCAAAACCATTTTACGAATTTTTCGAGTCACTCTTATGCGTGTGACCCATTAGGTTCCTGGTTATGTTGGCTACTTAGATTAACACTTAATCCAAGCAAGTCATGAGCGGTGTCTAGCAATATATCATGACCCCCAATTGATTGGAAAGTAAGTGTTTTGATGAATGAACCCATGCTCACCACGAACTATCTTGTGATCCCTCTTACAGATAATTGCTGTGCAATTCATCCTTTCAACATGCTATACCCCACTTGATTATGAGTATGGGCAAAGTGTCAACTCTCATTAGATTGACTATGTCAAATCTAGTCCAAGTGCTATCAGCTCTCGTCCTGGGACTCATTACTCTATATGTCAATGAAGACATTCTTTATGAAATATGTACTTCAGCTAGAGATTTCCAAGTAATGATCCCAACAAGAGGCCATAGGTATCATCTTCTGCTATCACAGAAGTGACGAATCCTTTATCACAGAAGTGATGAATCCTCTATTGACTACTTAATTACCTTCGAATACCTCAAGCTGTACCTAATCACCACCCTATGAGCGATCTCTATAAGGTAACAAGGAATGGAGTCAAAGTATAGAATTAGTATCCAAGATATCCTTGAGTACCTCAAGTCTAAGGATACTTGCACCATTGCTATGATGAGATTATCACTGAAATTAGAATAGGATATCCATGTAATGATCTCATAGTAGGTCATCTAATGTACTTACTACCTCTAGTAAGCATTCATATTTTAACTCTAAACATCTCATGTTTACAGTTTCTAAGACCACTGCTTGATTAAATCAAGGAGTTTGACATGTGCTAGTCTATCCAGATTAACGATGTCCAGTTTCATTAATCCTATGACTAGGAATAATTTAGATACTAACATAATTGCACATGATAGGAATCTCAGTAGTATGATCTTATCATAATTTCCTTCATGCTATGACATATATCATGGACTTCATTAATTTGCTTATAAATCACTATCAATTCATAAATAATGAACACCAAATTAATGAAATATGCCTTTCTTTATTATTGAAAATAAAGTCTGTGCATAACTTTGTACAAAATGCACTAGAGGTGATTACCTTTAGGGAACTATTCTAATAGTAGCTACCTACCTATCGAGACTTAAAGGGGTATAAAATAAAGAGGAAGATGAAATTAAAAAGCATTTTCCTGATGAGGCCTTAATGATGGTAGAAAATCCTTTTCTTACTTGGTTTGCATGTATTGCCAATTATTTGTCAACTGGTATTCTTTCCCCTAATCTCTCGCATCAACAAAGGAAACATTTCTTATTTAAGTGTGCTCACTATATTTAGGATGAACTTGTGTTATATAAAATATGTGCTGATAGTTTGATTCACAAGTGTGTCCTCGAAGATGAAATGCTAGAAGTTTTGACTCAATGTCATAGTTTAGTTTATGTAGGATACTATGGAGCAAACAAGACGGCTGCTCATATTTTGGAGTGTGGATTCTACTGGCTAAACTTATTCAAGGATACCCGAGATTTTGTATTGCATTGCAATAGTGCTAAATAGTGGTCAATATTTCGAAGAGAGATGAGATGCCACTTTTAAACATCATGGAGGTAGAGATATTTGATGTGTGCGGCTTGGATTTCATAGGACCACTCACATCTTCCCTAGGTAACTCTTATATATTGGTTGGAGTTGATTATGAGTCTAGGTGGGTAGAAGCAATAACTACTCCAACAAATGATGACAATGTGATGCAACAATTCATCAAGAAGATCTTTACTACATTTGGGGTGCATAGAGCTATCATAAGTGATAGAGGGAGTCACTTTTGCAACAAACCCTTTTAGGCTCTTTTAAGGAGTTATAATGTTCATTGTAGAGTGGCAACCCCTCATTACCCACAAATGAGTGGCCAAGTGGAGGTGGTGAATAGAGAGTTAAAGAAAATTTTGGAGAAGGTGGTGAACACTTCAAGAAAAGATTGGGCTTTGAAGCTAGATGATATATTATGGGCTTATAGGAAGGCTTTCAAAACTCCCACAGGTATAACACCATATCGACTTATGTATGGCAAGGCTTGCCATTCACCATTGGTGTTGAAGCATAGAGCCTATTGGATAATTAAAAAATTGAGCATGGATTGGAAGCTAGCAGGTGAGAAGAGATTATTACAATTTGATGAATTAGAGGAGTTAAGGTATGATGCATATGAAAATGTCAAGATGTACATGAAAAGGGCTAAGAAGTGGCATGATGCCCACATCTAGAAGAAGGAATTCAAGAGAAGGGAATTAGTGCTTATTCAATTCACAACTTCAATTATTTCCCAGAAAGCTCAAGTCAACATAGAGTGTCCTGTTTAAGGTTATTCAAGTGTTTCCCTATGGAGCTTTAGAGTTGGAAAATGATATGGGTGAAACTTGTAAGGTTAATGGGCATAGGTGCAAGCGATACTTTGGAGGGCCATTCTTATAAGAAAGGGAAGTGCTTTCTTTCCTTTCACTCACTCTTTCAAGATTGCATATGGAATGGTCAAACTAATGACCTTAACTTAGCATGTTTTTCTTTCATTTACTTGTATTTATGTTAGTGCGGTTTTGCTTTGATTTGATAGTGTTTAGTTTGGTTTTGATTAAGTTTTAACTTGTTTCACCTTTTGATCTCTTTTTGTTTAGGTGCTCAATGATGTGTTTTGAGGTTACTTAAAGGTTTGTTGGGTATTATAGCTTGTTCGAGGACCAAAGGAAGAGAGGAAAAATGTGCCACTTCTATCGCCCCCTCTACCACGAGCCCATCTTGCCTTTAATATCCTCTATTATTCTTCTTGTGTTTTATGTTTTGTGTTTTGTTTCATTGTGTTGTTTGTTAATTTTGGGTGTTCTCTTTTTCTCATTGAGGACAATGTGTTGTTCAAGTTTGGGGAGGTAGTCTTTACATTTATGTTAGGGGCTGTTTGGTTCCACTTTTGTTTTTCTGTTGCTGTTTTTGGTTTCTATTTTTTCCTAAAAAAACGAAAACCTATTTGGTTGAGATTTGTAATATAAAAACTGAAAATAAAAAACCTGTTTGGTTGAGATTCCTAATAAAAACTGAAAACAAAAATATGTTTGGTTTTGTTATCATGCTTCTATTATTTTGTAATTATACTATTATGTGTAATAATTATAATATAATACATTATATTTTTAAATTAATTAATTATCATTATAACTAAAATTAAATATATGCAAATCAAATATTATTAAAAATTACACATTAATTGTATATAATAAAATTACATAAATTAGAAATTATATTAAGTCATTCTAATCAATAAAATATGTCCATCATAATTATAAAAAAATATGTCCATTATACTTATTCTTCAATTGAATATCGATATACTCCTTATTGAACTTTATTTGAAGCCTTGCTTTAATATTCTTCCAACCATATTTTGAAAACGTAGTAGTTGTTCGATTTCCCTTCTTCACTTCTTCAACCATCAAGGAGATTAAATACATCTCTATCGTATCATTCCATACCCCATCTTTTTCATTTACTTCCATACAATCATTGTCATCATTCATATTGTTCAAGCCTTCCATAACTAAATGTAATAACATATAAGTGATATCAATCACAATGATATTTACAAAGTATTAAATACTAAATATAGTTTAAAATAAATATGTGATAATGCATTATATACCACACTTAAAAAAATATCGGTTCTTTACATTAAAAAAGGTATTATATTAAGATAATAAAGTCATTGACATCATTAAGAATACACTTTAAAAATTACAATGCACGTAAATGCATTTATTATTTCAACTTTGAAAATGTACTTAATATTTCAACTTTGCATTTAATGCATGAATACACGTTGCATGAAAGGCATTTAATGCTTCAACAGTGCATTTAATATATGGCCATTATTTTATTTTAAAGATGAAGCTTTGAATACACATTGCATAAAAGGCATTTAATGTTTCAACATGAACAGATGCATTGAATGAATGCAAGGCACGTAAATAGATGCATTTAATGCATGAAAGGTTTATTAGTTCACAGTGTCTATCTATCTGGGTTCTCTCGTTTTTTTTCTTTCTCTACTTCTTTCAGTATAGTTCGACACCTTAGTATTAACCTCCATAGATGGGTGCTGTTCAGATGGGTGTTAAGAGAACCAATCATCGCCCTCTGCGAAGAGTGCATGGGAACATGAAACCTGCACAGATGGGTGCTGAGAGAACCAAGAATGTGTTGATCCTTATGAGTGACACAGGTGGTGGTCATCGTGCCTCTGCTGAAACCATTCGCGCCACTTTCAAGCTCAAGTTTGATGATGAGTATAGGGTGATTGTGAAGGATGTTTGGAAAGAGTACACAGGATGGCCTTTGAATGACATGGAAATATACACAATAACAAGAGCTACAAAGACATAAATAAACACAGAGAGGATGAAGATGAGGCACAGAGAGGATAAAGATGCGGCACAGAGAGGATGAAGATGCGATGTAGAGAGAAAACAGTGCAGAGAAAAAAGAACAGGTTTTTGTAAACATGATATTTTTTGTTGTAAAATATCACAGAAACGTGATTTTTCCGTTTTCGTAAAAGAGTTATAGTTTTTTATTTTTAAAAATAGCGCAATAAAATAATATCAACCAAACGTGATTTATGCGAAAGTTTTAATTTTTATACAAACCGCAACAAGAAATGAGAAACAAAAACAAAAACAAACAGGGCCTTAGCATTTGTCCATGTCATTTAGGATGTATGTTAAGTTGTTAGTATTAAGTGTGTCTTTTCCCTTACATTTGAATCTTTGTGATGAATGTGTTGCCATGAGATTCTATCATGCTAGATGGAATGAGATTAAAAGCTTGTGTAAAATCAAATTAGGCTACTTGAGTGGAGAGTGAACCATGTAGAGTGATGAAAATAATTGGCTGCATAAGCTTACTCAGAGCTTGACACTTGAGTAGTGAGGTAGTGTACAGAAGCATTATGGATTTTCATTTGAGTATTTATGAGGAATTGAGCCTTTACAACTCCATTTTTTAGTCATTTCATTTCCTTGTTTGTGTGATGCTTCCTGAGGTAATTGCCTTTAGAACTTCCTTTAAATCAGTTTAAATCTGCAAGATGCATGCTAAATAGAAATGATTAAGGCCCTTTTTGTTTTAACCCTTGGCTTAAATGACCTACCCTTTTATTATCCCTTCCTAGCCCCGTTGATCCTTTAACCTTTTGTTTCTTAAAATCACCCCATTTTAAAACCCACAAATCCCATTAACTTACCCAATCAAAATTAATAGAGTGCTATGTGATATTTTAGTTTGGGATTTTTTTTGCTACAATTTTTTTATCCTTTTTTAGATGCTTTGAGTAGATTTTAGTACTTCTACTCTTAGAGCACATTGCATATAGTTGTTGTTTTTTGTTCATTGTTTCTTTATTATGATTAAAAAAGAGAAAATAACAAAATCAAATAAAAAAGTAAAAGAAAGAAAAGAGAAAGGAATAACATGTAGTAGCATCAATAAGTGTGGAGTAATAGTCATATCTATTTGCATATCTCATAAATTTATTTTTTCATCCCTTTGCACATTTTATACTTTATAAATGCTTGTGATAAACCCCTAAAACCTTTCTAATCTACCTTAACCCTAGTCATATTATAACCCGAAACAAAGTCATTTTGATCTATCTTAGCATGTAATCATTGTGGAAGAGAATTAATGTATTAACAAGCCTATGATAGTGTGGTTTTCTATAGGAAGTTTGTGCGAAACACTAACCATCAAACACTTGAGAGAAATGAGTGAAATACATAAGGAAGGTCCATTTTGAGTTTATACTTATCTTTGAGTGATAGTTTCATAAGTTGAGTTTACTTATATGCACTAATGAAATTTTTTTTAGTAAATCAAAAGTTAAATATATCGAAAAAAGTTTATGTACAAACTATGGGGTTGCCTTGAAAGCCTTACCCTCCCATAATCAGAAAATAACCTATCTTAAGAATAAGAAGGATTCTAAAACATAGTATCCTATGAATCAAACCAACCACAACATTCTGCCTACATGACTATACCAATCAAGATGTGCCTTCCAACAAACACATTTACAAAAAGCCATAGTAAAGAAATACATTAAAACCACTATCATATAATCAGCAGAAACCATAATCATTTCTAAATTTTAAGCCATAAGTTCACGTCTACCTTGCATGAGTTAAGTCTTGTTGCTACAGTGGCATTTTGTTGAAGGTGCAGATCTTGTCCTTGCTTTTTACATCCCTGTTGCCCTTTTATCCCTAACAGCTTTTTCCTATGTCTTTGGATAAATATCCGAAGGGTGAAGGTTTATGAGTATCTTAGCAAACATCTTAATGTTTATATGAAGGTCTTTTAGCTACCAATCTTGTGCTTTACTGACTAGAGACATAGGCTTGTCCTGGGACTGGATTCGCTTCTGCTTTCGAAGTGACTGCCTCAACCAGTACCTGCAATTACAAGATTGAAGGAAACAAACCAAAATCACAAATTACCTATTCTCAGTGTTTGAGCAAAGTTGTTCCATTACTTGGAAGATTACTTTAGTGTTGATGTTCCCCACTTCCATGACTTTATCTTTGAAGGTTCTGAGGTTTCTCTCAGACCATATATTATAGACAACAACTGATAGCAAGTTAATAAAGGTGTTGAGGTCAATGTTTCTCTGGCTGGGGGTTTGGTTGAACCAATTTTGAATGGCTTGTAGATTTAAAAGGTTTGGAATGTTGATCTGAAAATGCCTGAGGCAATGTAGCCACACTAATTTCAAAAAGGAGCATTCAAAGAAAAGGTGTCTAATAGATTCATTGTCCGAAGAGCAGAGTGAACAATGGTTAGGGACAAAGGTACAAAGAAGTTGATCTCTTGCTTGTAGCTTATTAAGGAAAGCTAAACACAAGATAAAGGCATGCCTTGGGTTTGTGCCTTGATGCCACACCAATTTACAACAAGAAACTCTCGAATAAGAAGATCTCATCAAAGTGTATGTTGAAACGTTAGTGTAAGTTTTAGCAGGGCTGGCAATCCATTCAAGCCTATTTGGTTGAGACTCATCGGGTTGGTATGTTAATGGCTCTAGTATATGAATGGCCTCAAATGTGGCATCTTACCAGTTCCAACCATTGTCAATGATAACCTCAAATACTTTTGCATTCATTGGAAGTTCTGAACTATTGATAGCTCTTAGGGTGGAGAGATCCTTTAACATTCCTCTAGGATGCCATGGGTCCTACCATAAGAAAGTTGAAACACCATTCCCTATCCTAAATCTAAAATAGTTTCCAACAATATTCCTGACATGAATTAGTTTCCTCCAACTCCAAGAGCTATTGCTAGTTGGCCAAAGTCTGAGGGATTGCATGCTTTAATCTTTTTGAAAATGAAATGATAGAATTTTATTGGTTGTATTTGATTTTTGCTTAAGGATAAACAAACATTTAAGTGCTAGGATGTTGATAGTTGTAAATTGCATCGTGTTTTAGTGGGTAATTTGGTATGTGTTTAGTTGTTAATTTGATTATTTAGTATGTGTTTAGGTTAGAATTGTGTTAATTTGTTAAATATTTATGTTTTAGAATTGTGTTAGTTTGTTAAATATTTGTGTTTTACATGTTTTATGGGTTAGAGCATGCTTTTGAGCTTCAATGTTGTGTATTTGAGGTGCCTTGATGAGTTTGCTACTATTTTAGGTCAATATCGAAGAACAGAGGAGTTTTAGAAGGAACTCGGGCCATAACATAGGCTCACGATTATGGCAGGCAAGCCACAATCGTAATAAAAGCATCAGGATTGGCCTATAATGATGACAGAGAGCTTACTCAAGGGCCACAATCATGTCATATAGGCCACAATCATGGCCAGTGTTGGGACAAACACAAGGGCACTTCTAGACTCAAGTTTTCAAGGGACTTTTTAGATTTTTTAAACCCCAAGAAAAACCCTAGGTGACTAAAACACATACACATACTCAACAGCCACCATTCACAAGTTTATTGATTGTTCCCGCAAAGTCACAAGCTTCCAGGTGCAAAAGGTGGGAATCAGGACTGATAATCAAAAGCTTCCATTTTCTAGATTTTCATATACAAAAAGGGAAGAAACCTACCATTGTAGTTTTTTTTCAATATGTTTTATATTCTGGAGAATACGGATATGATTAAACTTGTTCCTATTATGAGTGACTGAATTTATTGTAAAGATTACTTTTAAACTAATTATTGAACTCATACTTTGTTATTTTGAATAAATGAATGCTTTTGATAAATGTTGTGCTTAAACCATACAATATATTGAGAAATTGAGTTAAGTAAATTGTGTAGGGCTTATAATGAGAGTTGGCACCCTATAGATTTAAATTTATCAAGTTAATTGATTAGTTAAAGAGAGATCTTGACTAATTAGTTGATTACCCATAGGATAGCTTCATAACTAGTTAAATTGGTAGACTGATTTTGTAGATTGAGAGATTGCATAGTCAATTCCATTTAATTTAGTTAGGGGCATTTGATTACACCTTGATAGAGGGTGATTGAAACATTAGGACATCTTAGGTGAGATATAACTCAATCAATAAGGTAGGAGGGAGACAAGATAAGGAAAAAGTGGTCTCTAATCATTAATCTTGAAATCAAAGTTTATGCACTTTTGTTACATTATTTGTTTGTTGCAAGTTTGTTTGATTTAGTTTATTTTTCAATTTTTATTATTTGAAATTGAGTCTTAAACAGAGCACCACTTGAATTAAGTGGTGCCTAAGCACAATCTTTCTGAGACGATATCCGCTTTTTACTATAAGTAATGACCCACATATTAACGGTTTTTAGCGTAAAAAAGTAGTTTGTTTTCACATTCAACAAGAAGCTACATTAACCAAATAGCCTACCCTTTGATATAAATGTTCCTTTTTTTAAGCCGCTTGAGCTTTATTAGTCTTTCTTTTTGTACTAACCACATTATATGCTTTTAAATTAACTAAATGTCATATCCATTCTATAAAGCTAGTAGAGCATTTGTTAATTATTGATGATTGTGGATGTACAAAAGTATAGGTGTGGGGGTGTGCATATGTGTAGGATGGTTATAATTTTTAGGATGTCATTTTATGTCTTATTAATGAAATTCCCATATTCATGTAGCTTCTTTCAATTTTTAATACCAAAAAAGACAAAAAGAGAAAAATAAAAGAAAAAAAGGAAAAGGAAAAAGGAAAAAGTTTAAATAAAAGTATCAATGAGAAAATACATTTGTTTTGAAAAGTTGTTAATTAATGGATTCTCCTTCTAAAGTTGTATAAATGGGTTTCCTAAAGTTGGAGACCCATGGAGAAGATGTAGGGCTAAATTTCCAGACATTGGTTTAAAGGTGAAATTGATGCCTGAGTCACCGTTAAGCACATCCTTTCATTGTTTAATGTTGAATCTCTCTTTATGGATTGTTTAGGTTATCCTATATTTATAGATTTGAGTTTTCATATATGAATGATCATTATTATCATTATCATAGGTTGTTTATGTTTGAACCCATTGCTAGTATCGTTAATACAATCCGTAATTATTATGTTGATATTCCTTGGTGGCAATTAATGGTTTCAAATCATTAGGGATAACCTAACCTAGGTTAAATAACTCAAGTGTATGTGGTTGGTTGTTACTTTGATTGATTCATTTTCCAATTCGTAATGTGGGAACCCAATTAAATCTAGGTTATTCGATAGCTAGGTTTAATTAACGAGTTTATTAAACATGACCTAAGGGAAAATCGAGACTAGCAAAGCTTGCTTTTAGTCTACAATCGATAGTTCTAAGAGAGATTTGAAAACATTATAACAATGAAATGTGTTTAATCATGTGTATGCCAAGATTGATTAGAGAAATGAGTTTTACCCATGTTCATCACTCTTATCATATTTGACTGTTTTCGATAAATTGCTTACATTAGTTTAATTTTCACTTTGTTTTCTTGATTGCATCAACTCAAACCCCCTATAATTTCCTTTGCATTGATTATTTTCATTATGAGAATTAACTGAACATTTCTTGCAGATATAATCTAGAATCACCACAGTTACAAATTTTTGTATGCAGTGTTAGGTAAATTTTGTAGTGCACTAGAAACACACTGTCAGATTCCATAGTACACAACCTTGCCCCTAACTAATAGAGAGGTTATTTCCAATTGACCTACATGAAGAAAAAATAATGAATAAAGATAAATATAAAGATAATGATAATGATAATGATAATATAAAAATTAATAATACTAATGAAAATGATGTTGATGATGATGACAATGATAAAGTTGATGATGATGATAATAATAAACTACTAAATCAAGCTAGGTAGGTACAAAAAGGCTTAAGCTAAATCTCTAGGGGCTAGGTACGGCCTATTAACAAGTTTAGGAAAACTCTAAAAGGAGAGAGTTAAAGGACTTATAAGAACTACAAGGATCTCTTTATGAGGGACCATTTATCTGAATCCTAATACTCCAAAGTTTTCAATTATAGCTCACGTCCTTAATAAGTTCCAACATCGTCATATCATTTTTGCATCACCTCCTCCTAATTCTTCTTAGGCCTCCCTTTTTTCCTCTTATAGTCTCTAAGTATAATCTTCTCGCATCTTCTTACTGGAGCATCTAGGCGTCTCCTCTTAACTTGTCTAAACCACCTAAGCCTTACCTCTCTTAAGTTTTCAAAAATATTAGCTACCTTTAATTTATCTCTTATCATTACATTTCTAACTTATCTCTCAAATTAAGGATGCACATCTAACAGAGAATCCTCACCTCTGTCACCATTAGCCTATATCAATGCACTTATTTGATGGGCTAACACTTCGCCCTATAGAGTATGGTTGAACCTAATCTCTAAAAGATAGAATTTACCTTTAAGCTTGAGTGATGTCTTCTTGTGACACAAAACTCCCGATGTACTTCTCCATCTAAGCCATCCCGATCTCATCTAGTGAACTATGTCTTCATCAATCTCTCTGCTGCTCTAGATGATCGATCCTAGAAATTTAAAACACTATTTTTATGGAATAACTTTTAACCAATCTTTACCTCCACATCAGTAACCACCCTATGTCCCCCTCAAAGTTACACATCACATACTCATTCTTAGTCCTACTCAATCTAAAGCCCATCGACTCTAGCGTATCCCTCCAATATTCAAGCTTTGCGTTGATCCCTCTATTGTCTCATCCATTAAACAATGTCATCAGGAGACAACATACATTAAGACGCGTCTCCTTGGATATTCTCCATGAGTTCATCAAATACTACTATAAACTGAAAAGGGATTAAAGAGGAGCTTTGTTGTAGCCCAATATCTATAGAAAAATGTTTTGTATATCCTCCTATCGTCCTTACTTTAGTGTTTAGTGTTATTTATACATCATTGATAATTATATATACTATAATTAGTTATGCTTATTATCTTTACATTATACTAAACATATCCAAAAAAAGTTACCAATTAGTCATGATCATGTTCATCGATATAAAATTATTAACCATTGGGTAATTCTTAAATATTTTATGACTAATGAAATTTAATATACCCATTGAATATATATCGTTATGTCATTTCAATCATAAGCATCACATAATAATTTATTGTTGTTATTGTTGTTATTGTTGTTGTTATTGTCGTCGTTGTTGTTGTTATTATTATTATTATTGTTATTATTATTATTATTATCATTATTATTATTATTATTATTATTATTATTAAAATTGATATTTATGAAACTTTTATAATTTGATCTCTTTGGTAACTAACAAATTATTCATTACATAAATATCAAAGTAAATAAATTAAATTATCATTACATATGATATCAACTAATTAATTATTAATCTAAAATAACTGAATAATAATAAAATGTATTTATTTAAATTTTAAAAAACATAATTTATTTATGCAGTGGATAAGATAATATAATTTATGACTTAAAGAGTATGTATAACTATTGTATTGATATTCTTTTCGACATGTTTTCTTAATTCCATCTTACAAATCATTTGGTTTTATTTATTTTAGTTTTAATGGATAATGTCTATTTTATATTTACAAAGATTATCTTTATATTACAATTAGTACAATAATTAAAAATAAGTATGTTTTTATTTCATAGATATTTGTGTTTAATACATACATATCATGCTTAATCATTTATTACATAATATTAATTTTCAATCCATCACCATCTTATCATACAGAATCTCATCAAAGATTATTAAAAATGTGAAAATATGGCTATAAGATTAATTCTCAATTAACATGCAGTATGTCTATAATCCAAATGATAAATTTATCATGAGGGCATAAATATATCACAAAAATATATTTATTTTAATCAAAATTTAAAGCAAAAAAATTATTCTTAAAATAAGGTTCTAATACCACATGGAATCATAATATATGTAAAAGTGTAAACTTTAAATATATAATTCCCAAGATTTTGGAATCCAATAATTTTCACAAAATTAAATAATGTACCTTTATCTATGATGAAGATAGTATCCTTTTGAATTTTAATCAAGATAAACTTCTAATAAAAGTAAGATTATTATTTTCTCTCTCTTAAATTTTTCTCGGTATAGTTTCTGTTAAACGAAAATTGAACCCAAATAGGTAGAGAGAGCAAGAAGTTAAAACTCAAATGGCACATTTTTAATTGTTTTTTAATTTCATACTCCATCAATGTAAAATTAAAATAATTATTTTATTTAATTATTATCTCCTTTCAAGATTCAAACAGTTATATAACTAAACCAAAAATATGGGCCACTTAATGATGTTATATTACAAAGTAATTAGGAAATAAATATTTAGATGTAATTAGAAAAGAAAGAAAAAGGACAAGATGATGTTGATTGTATGGAAAAGGCAATTAACGGAGGGAAATCTTTTAGAAAAAAGAGAGTAATAATATTTAGTCGACTTTAGCTCTTCTTGAATCTTCTTACAATTTTCTTATCTATTAATACAAAAAATCTAAAGATTTTTCTCACAATTTCCTATAAAATACATAATGCCTAAGTATTCAGCATTATACTAGTTTTAGTTTATTTACTTGAAAATTCTAGAAAAGCAAACATATTTTGACATTCCTCCTTAATGTGCCTTTATGTTACTCCAATTCAATTTCGTAGTTCCTTGAATTTATCTTATGGTAGTGTCTTGATGCAGATGTTCACTAATTGCTCTTCAATTTTGCAATACTTGATCACAATTTCTTTATCATCTTGCCAAATAAAGTGATACTTTATCTTTATTTGTTCAGTTATGTTATGGAATACTAGATTCTTTGCTAATGCAATTGTAAATTTGATTTCATACTTTTTTTTGGCTTCATTTTGTCATTCTCTAAAATCTTCAAATGTATTTTTAACCTATAGCATTTGGTTTATAGCAATTGATGATATAATATATTTTGCCTTTGTAGATGATTATGTAACTGTTGCTTGCTTCTTTGATGCCTAAGAAAAAATAACTTAGCCAAGTGTAAAAGCATAGCTAGATGTGCTTTTCACATCATCTACTGATCCTGCCATGTAATTTTGAGCCAGGATTGGGCTTATATTATAAGTCATACTTTTTAACTCCTTGTAGATACCTGAGTATTCTTTTTGCAGCTCCTTAATGCTTTTTATTTAGTTTATTCATGAATCTTGATAGTTGGCTCGTTGTAACATCCCACTCTCACAGCACCTATACTCAATATCCTAAATGATATCTGAGTACGAACCCCATAAGAGTGACATGCTAAAGCGGTCATATAGCTATCTTAATTACGGCCTCATAAAGAAAGACACAATATTTTAAAAGCAAATTTCCTCCTTTCATTTCATAAAAACTGAATAAGTACATTGTAGCTTACAAACCATCCACACATGCACTTCATCGTATCCTAATACAAAATATGCTATGTGAAAGAGGAATTACACAAAAATCTATCTAATCCTTCAATCCCAGCTGACCAACCTTTGAGTCATTTCTTCTTTTTCCCAAAAGTACAAGACTATATTTCTTGTAGCGTCTCTTAATAGCTAATGTCCTCTCTCGGTCTTGAAAAATTAACGAGTAATTTTGGTGAGTTTTGTGAACTCAATGAGGTAACCATCATCGATCGTTTACTCAATTCATATAATGTAACATCCCATCACCGATGGGAAGGGTAAAATGGTAATTTGGAATGGGATATGAGTGTAAAAACGTATCTCGGCATGGTCATGCCTAATATGGCCTCCATATTTGCATAGATTGTAATTTTTGTATATGCACATGTTTGTATATGCATTCATGACATTTCCCGGCATATGTAATTATTGTGAAAAATGTGTTATTTGTGTTTGAAAATCAAATTGGAGTG
>JANIJH010000224.1:59829197-59839309 GCA_024520975.1 Erythroxylum areolatum | reverse complement strand
TTCTATTTTCAAAAACCCAAAAATACTTTTTACATGCTTTTTACAATACTTTTTAGTTCATTAATATTTTCAAAAAATCAAAACCCCCTTTTCCTTGATGATTTCACTTGCGTTTTATGACATATAGGCTAGCTTAGGTCCATTTCATTAGGTTCCGATTAAGTGAGACGACCCGAGGTTGCATCCTGTACTGCAATCCTTGAAATTAAATTATTTTTGACTCGGCTTTCAAAGGTTTGATCTTAAGATCGATACGAAGAGCCGATCACTCATCTCAACCACCGTAGTCGCACAAGCGTCTAAACTTTACTGGTATTTATAGAATTAGTTGAGAGAACTCTATAACTGTTGTAGAGAGAGTTAGATAAGGAGCGCTAGCTCGATTACAGTTTAAGCCTATTTATAATAGGTTTTACACATTTTAGTAATTTAATTGAAAATAAATTCTAATTTAAATTAAACTTTAATTAGAAATACAAATATTTCTAATTAAATACGAATTGTGCCCAAATAAGATCTAATATCTTATATTGATCCTTATTTATTAAATATCTTATATTTAATCATAAAATTCATTAAACTTTACATTCAAGTCCAACTTAATTAAAATATTTTTACTCTCTTCAACCTTTTTTTTATTTTAATATCTTATATTGATCCTTATTTATTAAATATCTTATATTTAATCATAAAATTCATTAAACTTTACATTCAAGTCCAACTTAATTAAAATATTTTTACTCTCTTCAACCTTTTTTTTATTTGTAACTCGTTCGGTTTTTAAATATGTTGGCAATAGATATGAATTATAACCCCAAATCATATTTAGCATTAGATAAATTAAACTCCTTTCATGTATATTTAATTTTCTAATTAAATAATTTAAATCTATAGATCAAGATTGGAATCTAACAACATATTATGATTACCAGATATTTAAGAATGTCAAAGTGGTTTTGACTAATCTTTTTATGCATAATTTTTTCGTATAATTTAATTCTTTCATCCTACAATGTTATGATTAGATATGGAGCATGTAATTAATATCTACTCTATTTTGAGTCTAATCATATTAGTTCTCCACTATTAGTTACTGATTCAATTAATGACATTTGTAAACTATTTACAAAATATCATTCCGTTGACTAAGGATTTCTCAAGTCAATATTAATCAAGGATGATGAAACATTCTTTCTAATTACTTTAGGGTGATGAATCTTACTTGATCACTCAACTACTTCTATATAATTTATGCTACATCCAATGACTACTGACTAAACTACTCATGATTAGAATAGGTCATAAATAATATCAAAACATAGCAATTCATATACAAGATAACTTTAAAGATCTCAAATCAAAGGATCACTTATACAACCATCATAATGAGAATTTCCATAAATATACTAGTAATGTTCTATATAAATTTCTTATATAAGGTCCATATAGTGAAAAACATAAATGTCCATCTAGTACTTTCTTTATAAGGAAAAACAAAACCTGTACTAGTCTTTTTATATTCTATTAATGTCCAATTTTAATTGATTTAGAACTAACACAAAAATGTAATATGAATCTTATAATTATAATCTCATTATAATTTCATATGCAATGTATAATTATCTATAGACTTTATCATATAACTCTAAATATTTATAAGATAAAAATATCTTTAAATTATTTTTTCATTAAATTATAACCAACCAATTAACTCTAAAGCATGAACTAATATGAACAGTATGAAAGCAAGGCTTTAATGATTGCAGGATTTAAAAAAATGTAAAATCAAAGAATGCAGTTGTATACGAGTTACATCGGAAATTTTTTATGATTGAGGTCTTAATCTCTCTTCCAACTTTCCTCTGACTTCTCTCTTCTTGCTTTAACATTTTTACCTATGGAAGTTTCCTTTTTTGGAAACAAAACTCCCACCTCTGGTATCTTCCCTTTTCTAGAATAGTACTCCATTCTCTGCAGCTAAGGTTTGACCTCAATAGCAGGTCTTTTGAAGGCCTCGAATGTTGAGAAGGAAGGGCATTCTACCCCTCTGCATCTGAATATGGAAGAGTTTCCAGAACCCTCTCAAAATGCCTTAGGGAAAAAGTCTACTAAACCTCTAGCTACAGTACTAATCGAGGAGAATGTTAGGAATGACCTATCCAGAGATCTTAAGCAGCTTGAAGGGGAATGGAAAAATAAACTAAACATTCTGCACAAAAAAGGTAAGCTTAAACATTTCCAAATCATAATGAAGGATGGAGTGCTCACACCCTTATAGAACTTCTCAACGCTAGAGTCAATGTTTGGTCCACAGCATTGGTTTTTTTTGTAATAAAAAACCAACATTCCCTGTAGTCCATGCTTGGGCTTCTACTAGAAGGGGAAGAAAGGGATTAGAGAAAAACATGTCAATGGATGATGGCTCTTTCTTATTCAAATTCTCTACTGAAAGTTGTTTAAGTGAGATAATCAAGCTTAGCCCTTGGCATATAAAGGGTCAACCAATGTTCATTCAGAAGTGGAAACCAAGTTCAGATGTGATAGAGGTAACATTAAGGCACTTCCTATCTGGGTTAATTTGCATGATGTGCCCTTAGTGTTTTGGACAATTGAGGGGTTAAGTTAACTTACTAGTTCACTTAGAAAACCAATCTATATGGATTCTCATACTACCAATATAGAGTGGATGTGTTTTGCAAAAATATGCAATGAAATTAAAAGGAATGCATATTTTCCTGAGACATTGCTAGTTTTAAAACTTGGAGAAGATTGAGAATTAAAGAGAATTGGCATTCCCATTATATATCCATGGAAACCAAGCCTGTTAAGCAGAAAATGGAAACCAATAGGAGAGATATTTAAAACAGGTTGGCATGACGAATTGATGGGTTCAATTTCCTAAGGGAATACCCAAGAGGCTTACAATGAAACTTGGCAGAGACAATAGCAACTAAAATAGGGAAAAAGGAAGACATGTCAGAAGTTTAACTTGATAATGTGGAACACAATTTGATAGAAACTTCCAACTTCCTTGAAAAGTTTGAGATTCATGCTGATAACCTGGAAACTTTCAATCAGATAGTGAGAATAACTCAAGGAAAATTAATAAGAAGAAAAGGAAAGAACAAATCCAAAGGGGACACCCTGAACCCCCACTCCTGATGACAATTTTGGTCTGAAATGTTAGAGGGTTCAATGACCTTCTAAAAAAGGCTATGGTTAAGGAGATCGTTTTGGAAAGGAGACCTTGTTTACTAGGGCTCTTAGAAACAAAAATAAAATCATCTCAGATGCTGGGTGATTTCAAGTTTTTGGGTGTTGAATGAAAAGATATTTTCAATCATTCTTCTCATTATAATGGAAAAATCTTGTGTTTTTATAACTCAAACAAAATGTCAGTGATGGTAGCTAGAGAAAGTGATCAGCATTTATATCTAAAATGCCAAATGGATTAAGTGAATTATGTCTTCGAAGTAACTCTTGTCTGTGCTTCAAACTTCCAATTCCAGAGGGAGACTATATGGAATAATCAGTTCATTAGCTCTGCAATATAAAACCCTTAGCTTATAATAGGTGATTTCAATTTTATCCAATCAAATCAAGAATCACATGGTAAGAGGGGGTATAATTTGGCAACTGGAAGGGAGCTAATTTATTTTAACAAGTGCTTATAACAAATCTCAAATTCACCGGCAAATTTTTTACTTGGCCGAGTAGTAGCAACGCTAATTAGAAATGAACTAGATTGAGCATTGGTAAATCAAGCTTGGTTAGATCAATTCTCTTTATCCTTTGCTTTTTTGGTAAAAACTCATTCTTGAATCACTCATTCATTCACATACAAAATCTTTCAATCATAAGGATGCATGAAGTACCTTTTATATTTTTCAATGTACTAATTCAGTAGGAAGGTTTCCTTGATCTAGTTCAGTGGTGCTGGAATCAAAATATGGAAGGGTAAAGCTTTCCAGTTGATGCGAAAACTTAGGCAGGTGAAACAGGCTCTCAAGACATTTCTCAATTCCTATACCAAGAAGGTTATTAAGAGCAAGCTACAACTTAAAGTGGCTCAGGAAGAATGACGTAAACACCCTTCCAACAATTAGCTGAGATTAAATAAAACTCAAAGGCTCAGAAAACATCAAGAGGCTTTGAAGTTGCATAGTTCTATTTTAAAACAAAAGGCTTAGATTGACTGGCTAAGAGAAGGGATTTCAAACATAAAGTTCTTTCATGCATCTCTTTTAGCAATAAGGAATTTGAACGAGATTAATAAACTCATAGATGATATGGGGAATCCAATATCTGATCCAGCTTCTTTACTTAAATCTACAAGGGATTTTTTTCATGAACTTGATGGGTAAAGAAAAGGTGTTATAAACTGATTTAACAATAAAAGATTCTTTGATTGTTCCCTATGTCAAGAAGTCGAGGAAATTTTGATTGCCGCTTTCACTTATCAGGAAATCAAAGAAGTGTTGTTTAGATTGCATCCCTCTAAATCACGAGGACCAGATGGGTTTACAGCTTGGTTTTTTTAGAAAACCTACTGATACTTTGTTTTCAAAATTAGTTCAGGAATGTTTGAACAATATCAAAATGTTGAAGGAGTTGAATCATACTTACAGTTTCCTCATTCCAAAGAAGCATAATCCCTCCTCGTTGGTGGACTATAGGCCAATTTCCTATTGCAATACCATCTACAAAGTTATAGTAAACTCCTTGAAAACATACTGAAAGAAAAGTAATCAATTCAGCTCAAAGAGCCTTCACAGCAGCAAGAACATTAGGGAACAATATTTTCCTAATACAAGAGATGTTGAATGATTACAATTCAAGAAGAAGAATCAATAGTTGTTTATGGAAAATTGATTTTTACAAGGCCTTTAATACAGTAAGGTGGAAGTTCATACAATCATGTATGGAAGCACTTGATATTCCATCTTAATTCATAGCAAGAGTCATGATATATATCCAGTCTTCCTCACTTAGCATTCTTGTTAATGGAGTTCCCACAGTGCCTTTCAATTGTGCTAAGGGGATCAGACAAGGGGATCATCTATCCCCTTATCTATTTACCTTAGTAATGGAAGGGTTATCTAGAATTCTCAATAAATTAACAAGCTACAATGTAAGTTTTTTTTTTCACCATAAATGCAATGACCACAAACTCACTCATTTGATGTTTGTAGATGATCTCATTTTAATAAGTAGAGCTGAAGTGCAGTCTTTCAAGATTCTGCTGAACATTCTCAAAACTTTCTCAAAATGGTCAAGGCTGAAAGTTAATTCTGAAAAGAGTAGCTTTTATGTTCAAGAGATGTCAGAAATTAAAATGAACTTAGCAGGATCTCAGGCCGACAATTTCACTCTCTACTATTCAAATACCTTGGTATGCCTATTTCACATGCTAAGCCTAAATATTTTGATTGTGTCCCTCTCATTGAGGAGTACAAGTCCAGTATCAATGCTTAGCAAAATTGATTCCTTTCAATTGTTGTCAAGTGACACTAATCATCTCAATCCTTACTAGCATGCACATTCACTGGACAACTCATATAAGCTTTGCCAAGGAGGGTAATCGAGGAACTTGATCGCATTATTTAAGCTTTATTATAGTTAGGGAAAACAGAAAACTCAAAGGGGACGAAAGTCAAATGGAGTGAAATGACAATTACAAAAAGACAAGGAGGATTAGGGATCGTTTCAATTCCTCTAATGCAAAATATGTTTACTTGTAAAAGAATATAGAGGTTAAACTCAGATAAGAATATTATATAGATCAAATGGATACATGAAATATACCTTAGAGATCAAAACTTCTAGCAAATTCTTATTACTAGGGATATTTCATAGAGTTTCATTCACATGATGAAGATAAGGAACGATTTTTACACTTAGTTAAAGCAGAGGTTAGGGAATGGTGAAAGCGTATAGCTTTGGTATGATAACCGGACAAAATTCAATCTACTAGTGCAAAGAAATGAGATCTCTCAAAATCCCGCTAAATGTGAAAGCTTTTTCCCTTACTCGGAATGGAAAATGGTCAGATAACTTTAGAGGATCAACCCCCTTATTAGAGTACCTACCTCTAATTACTCTGTCACCTAAATGGCAAACTATAAAGGGGTGTTCAATAACAAGTCTTGCTACAAGATCCTTCAAGCCATCAGGGAGAGTGTTCCTTGGTTTGAATTGGTATGGAAAAACTCCCCCAATCCTAAAGGCTCCTCGATTACCTAGCTAGTTATTAAAAATAGAATCAAAACCAAGAATAGGTAGTTTGGCTCATATAGTCCAATGTGTGTGTTGTGTAAAGAAGTTGAAGAAGAGAGATCACTTGTTTTTTCAATGTAGGTATTCCAAATCAGTTTGGCATCTTGCACAAGCTCGCACAAAATTACCAAAATTATGATTACCTTGGAACACTGAATTGGATCATCAGGTTAGTAAAAACCTAGAAACAAAATGGAGTAATTTTCAGGACAGCATTCACTACGACTATTTATTCCCTGTAGAAAGAAACAAAAGAATATACAAAGGTAAAGAAACAATCATATACCAATTAGCTGAAGACATGATCAATTGGATCAAAGTCACATCAGTCACTAAGAATGCTCACATAAACATATAAAAAGTATTACTATTCTGCTTGTTTTGTTTGATTAGACAACTGATATAAGATCCTGATAGTATCATTGTAATGTTATAATAGCTTTGCAGTTTCATTCATTTTCGGGAAAAAAAAAATGTTACATGGAATGCTCATAGAAATCCAATCATGCTTGCCACGTATCAAGGTCCCATATGATGCAATGGATAATAACAACTCGAACAGACATAATGTAGAGACAACAGCATGTTAATATCTAAAGCAAATTGCAACCAACAATCCATTTTTATTACAGAATCAACCATGATACAATTTCCCACAAACCCTACCAGGTAAATCTAACAAATTTAAGAACAAGTGCCACCTAAAACAGAATTAAGAATACCAAATTAACAACCCAGCAAGAGGATCAGATCCTCTCAATTTTATCAGCCTTAACCACGGGATTTGCCTTGGCAATTGACTCCCGGCCCTTAGCCTTGAAATCAAAATAACAGTTATGATCTTCAGGGTATCGATGAGTCCCGCAGAAGGTGCTCTCGCACTTGCACTTGAATCCCGTCAATCCAACCTTCTTTTTACAGACAAAACACCTATTAGCCAATCTGGGTACAGCCTCTTTCGCAGACACCGTTAATATTGACGAAGACGGCAATAATGATGATGATGACGACGCTGATGAAGATTCAGAGAGAACGTCGGCCTTCGTCGAACCCACGTCAAGGGCAGGTTCGTTTGGACCGGACTTTAGAGTCATCTCCATCGCAGCCTTCGCCGACGCAGCCTGTTCCTCTTTGATACGGAAGTCACGATAACACTTTGAACACAGGTTCATGCTCGACGCCAACCCGAAGAAGCCACAACCATTGGCGCAAGGAATCGGCTCAGATGGAGGTACGCTGGTGCCGTCGTTCTTCTCAGAGCCCATCTTTCTTCTGCACCAAAAACTCCAGTCAGGGTTTTTAAATTCCTATCTTTCGTCTTCGGGGCTTGTTTGTTTAAGTTGTTACTTTGAAATCTCCGATAACCGAGTCAAGAGAAATATCGTCTAATGCGTCTAAGGCGTTGAAAGCAATCAAAATATATAGAACTTGCGTCGGTCAAAGTTTTCGTACTCAAGACACGGATTGTATTTAGAGCTTTACTAATTTACCCTCAATATACTTACCTGATGTGGATGGAAACTTAGGGGTATTACTGTCAATTACTTTTTCATTCTTTTCCACGTTTGAAAAGGAAGACAAAGACCCAAGGACTTAAGGAAAGATAAATACAGGTGCCACGAGGATTTTTCGTATGAAATGATTTCTTCGTTGGGTTGCACCTCCTTATAGAAAAGGGCAGAATCGGCTTTTCAATCCAAGTAAACCAAATAAACAAAATTCCGTGTCCTTTTTGAAGAATCCAACAACTTGGTTGCTTCCAGCTCATAGAATCCGTTCCCCAAGCTCATTGTCTCGCAATTAGCAATAACATCAGTCGCTTAAATTATGGCCAAAGATTTTGGACCGTCCAAATCCAATTATCATTGATCACACTGCTCATACTAACTACCACAACATTTAAATTTCCAAAAACGAAAAGCAAAGCATTTAAACAAATGCTCTATTTTCTTCTTATTTTCTTTATTCATTGTAAACATCAAGAAACCGAAAACGTTTGACATGACTAAAATCTTAAAACTGCGTCTGCTTTATCTAAATAGAATCAAATCCTTGAGAAATAAACATATAAACCATGTCTGAATATCATACCTGGTTTAATCCGACAGCAATTGAAACCTCTGGAACGCTCTCAGGCTTTCCCTTTCTTTGGATGTGATTATGGTCTTATCCACCCACTGATTCCCTAATTACAAGAAGAAAAAGGAATTCAAGCTTGATAAGGAACGAGAAACACGATTCAGAACAGTATTCTAGAAAAAACGAAAACGGAGAAGAGAAGTCGTGTAAGGAGAAGGGTACAGAAACCAACCGCTTTGTGTGGATTAAGGTTAAAAAGAAATGAAACGGGGACCAGAGCACCGCAATTCCTCCGCTTGTTTTTATTTCCAAGGCACCTCCCCGCCCACGGTTTCTTTTTTTTTTTTCCCCCTTTAAATGTTAGTTCCTCTTTAGTTTATTGTCGGCAACAAGCTAGACTCATCGCCTTGTCATACAACGCCAGATCATCGCTCTCAAATTGCGTCCTCAGGAGCTCGTTCCTTTTTAACCGTGCGGTTACATTTTGTCGTAAGCTATATGGTAACTTCTAGTACAGCGTTGTGGCTATGTTTATGATGAGTGGGACCGTGAGGTCCATAATATTGGGTAGCTTTTTCTGACAAAAGAACTAGTAGCAGTCGTATGAGTTTGGTTTCTCCTGCTCTTAATCCACGCTCAAGTTGCTGAGGTTTGAAATACACTTGTGGCAGACAGTGAAATAAATCCGACAATTGTTCGGTCCCATGAAAGTTACCGTCCAAATTGTTGCGTGACATGACAGAGCATAATAGCGCGTGGGTTTAGCCATCATAAGCGGCCCATTGATGGGCCGCAAGTGTAGAGACTACGGGACCAGCGGATGAATATCTGTGACTAAGAACCGCCGCATTGTGGTTATAGTGAGCATTAAACGGATGAGAATGGAAAATCTTCGTTATCATTAATAAAAAAATCTTGGAAGGAAATTTCGTTGCTAACGTTCTGATTTGGATACAAGTACAACACCTACGGTTCACGTGGCATTAATATTTTGAGCAAAACCTTCCCATATCAATTATTCAAATATTTAATTTATCTGTTTCATAGTATGATTTATAAGATCATGTTGCATTTATTTCATTTAATAATTCGTCATAATAAATTATGAAAAACAGTTTCAAGTTAAATATTAGTATATTTTATGATAACTAAACAGAATTAAATAATTCTTTATTGATTTCTAAAGAATAATGTGTCTTATACAAATTAACCAAGCGCCTTCTAATTCTGTAGTCAGCATACCAAGCCCCATTAATTTTTAAGGGGAAGGAACATAATATAAAGATATTTTTTTACATAATTAAGGGTGTGCTTGTTTGATGAGTATGAAAACAAGGAATAGGTATAAAATGAAAGATTGAGTTTGATAAGGGACTATAATTATAGAGTCATTATTTTGATTACCTATTTTTGGATAATACCTCATTCCTCTCTTAATATAGAGGAATGGGTATCATTAATATATAAGGGTATGCTTATTACAATTAATTAAAATATAATATAATATTAATTAAAATATTATAATTAATTAATTAATTACAATATAATTAATTAAAATATTATTAATAATTAATTAAATACAATATAATTAATTAAAATACATTTCATTAATTAATTAAAATATTGTAATTAATTAATTAATTACAATATAATTAATTAAAAATTATTTAACTATAATATAATTAATTAAAATATAATTCATTAATTACTTAAAATAATAAATTACAATATAGTTAATTAAAATATTATTACAAATT
>JANIJH010000224.1:59796174-59809171 GCA_024520975.1 Erythroxylum areolatum | reverse complement strand
AGACCCGTATTAACCAATAGGTGCGTGACTGACTGATCGGCTTGTGGGTTGTGGTGATTGGGCTCGGGCCCAATACAACCGACCCGACCAAAAACTTTTATTATTTTAAAACAGAAAATATATTAAAAATTTATTTATCACGGTTATGACTTGAACTGTGACTTTTTAATTAGACATGATTTCTATTTTAAAATCATAACGTTAAACCTTATGTAATAATCATTTTAATATCAGAGATATAATAGTCATTTATTATACATCACGTTTCATTATATCTATTTTTCAAATAATGATTTACTATATTATATTATGAACCCTTATATCCCTTCTAAATAATTTTTCACTATATTACATTCTATTTGTTTATAAAATATTTCATTCTGTTCTATTCCATTCTATTAATTAATATCTAACCAAACAGGCTTAAGTGAGAATGCTCTCTTTAATAAGAGCGAATACTCCACAAAAAAAGTGTAGTATCTTATTAGACTGGGCTGAGCCGGAGACTAAATAGGCCTAAGTAATCTTAATTTGTGGGATGAAATTAATGTACTTGATGAAATCAAGGCTTACGTAAGCTTTTTATTGTGTTTTTGCTTTGTTTCCGTTTTTCATTCTTTTTTCTTTCAGGAGTTTCGGTCAATTCCTCAAATCCGATTTGAGTTCTCTAGTTTTACAAGTCTTCTAACCCTGTACGATCCTCCTTTGGTACAAAAGCTGTTAATCTTCACTGCCTAAAATTACGCGCATACGAGCTTGAAGTCGATGCCCCATTATTTTCTAGTCCCTTAAAAAATCATTTGGCGTCTCATTGAAAGGCCCGTAATGGGGAAATCATTGGGTGCCTTTGTTTTCAAGCAATTTTATCCATATATTTTTTAGGTCTTATTTATTTAATGAATAGATTTTTATAAAATAAAGTAGGCATAGTGAAATGAAACAAAAGATTTGCTTTGCTAACTTACATGAGTTGATTAAATTATTATTCATTGTGCTAAAGTAGTTTAATCATTTTTAACGATAATAAAGATATAGTTGCTGCTCTGCGAACGTACAGATTACCATAACACCAATATATAATAAGTGACACAATATTTTTACTTCTTTAAAAATTTAGAGACAACAAATACAAACGATCAAATAATTGACCACATCCACTCTATTATTTACTGTTTGAAACTTAACAAATAGGAACCAAGCAAATAACTTTCATTGTATTTGATGCCTTGCTTAGTCCACCTTACTGAATGTTATAGAACTTCTTATTATTTTTAATTTCTTTTCTCATTTACACATTACAATACATATTTGACCTTGTTCACTGCAGTGTATTTGGGTATGAGTGGTTGACTCTTTTTGACATTACCTGCTGGTTTTTATGGCAATAGAAAAATATCACCATCTTCGATGAACAGTTCAATTGGTCATTCTCACCAATTTCTCATATTTTGTCTTGTGCAGGTCTGTTTTACTATTCAGCAATGTGGCAAAGTAGAGCTAATACAGTTAGTCCTCGCCCTCGACAGGAACTTCTTATTGGATGGAGCAAACCTCCCACTGGTTGAATCAAATTAAACACTGATGGAGTATGCGAACAGTCCTTGTCCTCAGTCACAGCAGGTGGACTTCTCCGGGACAATGCAGGTAACTCGCGGGGAGGGTTCACACAAAATCTTGGCTGGTACTCACCAGTAACTGCGGAACTCTAGGGAGTTTATACCGGGTTAACGCTCGTTTGGAAGTTAGGATACCGACGGATCGAACTTAAAGTGGATTCTAAAGCAATGATCAATATCCTCGCTTTCCCGAATCACCGAGCCAGGACTCTCAATCCTATAGTAATGGGCATTAACGAACTGTTCAATAGGAACTAAATTGTTGTTCATTTTCACATGTATCGAGAGATCAATAGATGCATCGACTAACTTGCTAATTATGCAGGTCACTTTGATGTAGGAATCACTTATTTTAATACTATACCTATAGGATGTCACATTATCATTTTAGAGGATTTATCAGGAATCTGTTTTCCTAGATTAATTGTGTAATTTGTTTTGTTAAGTTTCCCTTAAAAAAATATGCATTACTTAACAAGAAGGAAAAGCTTGCTTTGTTTTCTTTTCTTGATTGTGTATGGTATGATACCCTAACCTATCAATCGTACGTCATTTACCATCAAAATTTGTTTGTCCTAATAAAAGAATCCTTTGTTAACTTGATGTATGGAAATGGTGAGAACCACAATAAGATTGGATTGTTTTGCCAAGCCATATATTAGTTTTAGGAGACTCCATTGCTATTGACAAATGATTGAAAAATTGGACTGGATATACCAATTGGTCGCGCTGGTCTAAATTTTAGTTTGTATCAGAGTATCTTATATTGACTAAGTATGAAATTATTAAAGAGTTTATAAGTGGTAAAGACCAACTATCCAAATGTCTAGTCCTAGTCATTTTGGTAATAGTTGACTCAAACTCAATTCTTGTTCATTTACTTTCTACCTAGATTAAAAATTCTAATGTGGTATCAGAGTAGGTTTAGTTCGAATTATTAATTTCCTGATTATCCGTTTAGATGTCCAGTTCCAACAGTCTAGTCCGGTCACTGTTATGTTTATTTCAAGTGACAACTGAATGTTTAGTCCCAGTACACTTGAAAGAGAGTGTTAGAGTATCTCATATTGACTAAACATGAAATTGTTAAAAGGTTTATAAGTGGTAAGGGTCAATTATCCAAATAACTAGTTCTAATCATTTTGGCAAGGGTTGACCCAAGCTCAATTATTGCTAATGAGTTCTATATTCTACCCATATTAAAAATTCTAATATATTGTCAAAGTAAGTTTGGCCCAGATTATTAATTTCTTAGTTGTCTGTTTGGATATCCAGTCCTAGTGGCTGGTCCAGTTATTGCTGCGTTTATTTCAAGTGACAACTAGATGCCTAGTCCCAGTTGCACTTGAGGAAAAATGTTAAAGTATCTCATATTAACTAAACATGAAATTATTAAAGGGTTTATAAGTGATAAGAGTGAATTATCTAAATAACTAATTCTAGTAATTTTAACAATTATTGACCTAAGCCCAATTCTTATTAATAGGCTCGACACTCTATCCATATTAAAATTCTAATAATTTGGTTTGTATTTATAACCTTTATAAGCAAAAACCGGCCACAGTTTCTTAAAAAAAAGTCGATCAAATTTCTTGGAAAATCACCCATAAGTAAGCACATTTGAGTATGTGGGGGGTCGGTATGCTGTACTTGTTAACAAACTTTGAGAATCTATCAATACCTTTAAGTATATGGGGCCAGCATGTTGCCGTTGTAACTCTACTTTTTACATTTTTTAAAATTTTAATGAATATTTTTTCTTTTCAATTCTATCATAGAATCTAATTAATAAAATATATTTCTAAAATTTAAATTATTATTTTTAAAAATAAATTACTATTTTTTTCTTTAAAAATACCAAATTTATTTAATCTCACTAATAAACTATATTTATCAAAATTTAGGTTCTCTATTTATCTTTTTATATTTTAATTTAAAATTTAAAATTATTATTGATAAAATTTAATTATTTCTTCATGAATTTGTTTAATAAATTCAATTATTAATTAATATATATAAGTGATTTTACTTAAGAAAATTTAAGAATATTTTAAAAAATAATATTTAAATTATAAAAAATAATGTTTTAAAAGACATTAAAAAAGAAGTTAAAATAAAGTTATAGTCATTTTTATTAACTTTTTAAAATATACTTCATCTTTTACGAATTTTTAAGTAAATGATAATAAAGAAATATAATTTTTATTTTTTATCATTTTGAACTTTATATTAAATTCAATCTTAGTTTAAACTATTAAATTTATTATTAGTCGACTTATATGCGGTTCTAATTGTGATTGATGGAAGGATAATGATTCTAATAGTGATGATAATGACGTCCCTCGGAGGCAAGAAGAACCGAGTCAAACGTCAAAATCTTCATGCTAACCACAAGTGAAGATATATACATTCTAGTTATGATAAAGATGATAACTCAAGATCTTAGATTGGTGTTCGGAATCCCCAACCTCAGCCAAGGAATCTCTCTGAACTGCTGAAAGTAGTTAAAACGGAGTGCCTTTACTCCCCAATGCAAATCCTAAACCATTACCTTGTATAATGATAAGATCATATAAGGATGATTTTTTACCCATGAAAAGCCCAAACTAAAAAAACACCAGAGCCTGTATATACAGTATAAGGCCGTACTTGAAATCTAAAGGTATCATTCCACAAGTCGTCTAGAATTATAATACTGAATAAATTTTAAAATTTTTTATTGGTTCGATTTCTAATCCGATTTTTACAATATTACTATTGACTCTATAGCAGGACAATATCTAATAACATTTTTTTGATTTAATTAGACTCAGGAGGCGTTTGGAATGAAGGAATAAAATAATTGTAAAAAATAATGTTTATTTTGGAGTTTTAAATTCTAAAGGAATAGATTTATCCTATTAAATTTGGGAATCTATTAAACCTATCAAAGGATGTAAGTATCGAAGTTTCATTCCAATCTAAGTTTTTATCACATTTATTTTTTACTCTTTTATTCCCAGCCTTTACCTTACCATCATCTTTACTTTCTTGTTGTCTCTCAATTCCTTACGATCTCTCATCCTGTCTTATTGCATCTTATCAACAAAGAAATTTTTTGTTCTGCACCTACAGATATATTTTCTAAAATCTCTCATTTTAATTTGATGATAAATGGAGATAGCCCCAATAAACATATGAAGGACAAATTATTTTTATTTCTATTGAGGGTAAAAATGGTATTATATTAGCTTTCATTTCCATTAATGCAACAAACCAAACAACATTATTAGCATTAATATAGAAACTCAAGTTGCAAACCAAACATCATTTTTTTTATTTTTCATACCCATCTCTATTCGCTTCTACTATTATACCCATATTCATAACCAACCCCATGCTCAAATCAAACGCCCTCTCAGTTTTAACAATATTAAAATAAAAAGAAACTCCAAAGCACAAGCAGACGAATTTGATTAGACCCGGTTTTCTTTGAATCATTGAACAAAAAAAAAAGAAGGATTTGTTAAAAGATACAAGGATGACTTTAAAAAAGCCCTTGAACGGCAGTTTTCAACGAGGACATATTCTAATATTCAATCAGAACTGAAGTATTGGCTAGGAAGACAGCCTTCACTGTCTATTACGACATTTATAGGAAAAACTCTTGGTGAATATTATTACTAGTGGACTTTTATGTAAGATGTATTGACATCAAGTTGGTAGATATGAAGTATGTCCAGTAATTCTACGCAATCAGAAAGTGTATGGGTAATGAACCTCTAAAAAGAGTTATAAGATTGGTAAGTTCACAAGACATTGAAAGTGGTAAAGATAATTAAATCGGAAAACGAAAAAGGAAGAAAACTAATATAACCCAAATTTAAAATTTGTACCGACTTAATTAATCGCATCATCATTATTATATTTTTCTAATCTACGTAAATATGTAAATTTCGCACCGAAAAATTAAAGGAAACTTAATTTTTCTTCTGTTAATTATTGCGGTTAAACTCTCAAATCGACTAAGTCTACACTCGCGGTGATTATAACCGTGGGTGGTGAGGTTTGATATTTGATGAGAGGTGGCGAAATAGCGGATGCATAATGGAACTCAATGTTTTACAGTAGAATGGAGCCTATCATTGCAATCAGCTAGCTACGGACATCCGTTTTTAGATTCCGCTAAAGCGGTGGAGAGTCACGCAAGTCTACCTTGAACCATATAGTATCTACTTTATATCTCCAAGTTTGGTCTTCTATCATAATTCTTATATTGGCAAATGTTTATTTTTCGATTAGCCAAAAAAAAGTTATCATCATTAGAAAATATAAGAACAAATAATATGAATTGCAAGTAAAAACTAGTTTTGCGTTTCTGTTACCCATATATCACACCCGAAGGGCCTGTGAGATATATGGAACCTCTGATAACAGGAACATAGGTATAATGTACATATACGAGGATATATTACGTAATTATCACATAAGTAGCTATAATAATGTATACGTTGAACAGAATAACACAACTAATTCAAGTATCAAAATTGTCATGATTCATGGATGCATATATATAGTGGCCATCAAGGTCGGTCCTGAGCAAAGGTAGAGTGGGCATCTATCTAGAGCCCATCTTTATAAATGATAAAATAAAGTTTATTTTTATCTTTATAAAAATAAAATGAAACAAAATAGGACCTACTCTTGATCTCATAAAGAACAATAAAAAGAATCTATATTTTATTTATTTTTATTTATATAAGAGTACTAAAATAAGCAAAAATAGATTTTTTTACTTTATCTCAAATTTATAACATACTAAGAACGGCCTTGATAGGCATGAAGATCTATGGTAATGGTAATAGATGGAATGCATACATTGATACAAAGCAGTAAATGATCAGTTGCGCCTCACGGTGCACTTCTATGATTGGAACAAGACGTTTAAATGAGACAACCCTTATATCAAATTGTGGGCAGAGACCTAAATAGTACGTGGGATATTAATGCACAACCATCATCATTGATGCACGTTAGACCTACATCAGAAACCAAAACTTTCGGTTTTTAGGGCACTTGAAGAGGATGTAGAAGAAGAGGGGAAAAAACCTTCATTTCTTGGTTGACTACTGCAGATACATATAACCTCACAAGTTTCCTGAGTAGAGGTAGTAAAAGAAGAAATAAGTGATGGTCTTAGTGGTTGTAGTCCTCTTCGATCGATAGCTCGTCCTTTCAACAATTCAAGAATGGCATGATTGAGCTTAGAGTGTGGGTATACAGTATACATACACTTACTAGCACTCGTAGAAGCGTAGTATACGTACAATCACATTTTTGCCTCAACTGTATATATGGATGTATGCAAGATATATTATGTGATCTTGAAATGTTACAGAAAATGTCGCGGGATAAGAATCTTTTCATCTTGTTTTAACAGATAAAAGTGATATGATTCCACTATTTGTTAATAGCTAAGCTAGCTAGTTAATTTTCCAATAAATATATGCTAATTCTAAGAGTGGTACTCAGAATTATACCCTGGAAAGCTTGTGAGTGATGGAAGGAATGATACGGTGCTAATTGTATGGTGTGCAATTCAATTGGTCTTGTTTCTCGAGATCTATATAGCTATATCAGCTCTAAAATATCAAGAGAACTAATTTCTGTTGTTTGCTCTCTCAATTCCATGAAATTAATATGAGAATATAACCATTTAATTCCGATATGTAGGGTTGGATATATTATCTTTATAATCTTTTATAGCAAAAACAGAATTTAAATTTAGTTTGACATTTATGTTATAAAACTGTACAGACCATTGTTATCATTTGTGCAATGTTATAAAACTACACAAACTATTGCTATCATTTGTTCATCTCTATTTCATTGATCATTGATTAACTTTTTTTTTTTTTGGTGATGATCTTCCTTCGCTGCTTCTATCTTTTTCAATTTGGCAGAAATAATTAATATCTATTAAATTGAGGTTACTTAAAAATATTGCATTAATGTTGACTTAAGTTGTCAAACTATACATGTCAACTAATAACTTCGTAATCAGACCGTGGTTAGAAATTTTATGAGTACGGAGAAGTAAAAATTCTAGTTTTTTTTTTCTCTCAAAAACTTGCCATAGAAAAAAAAAAAAAGGTGCAACTTTGAACGTTAGGCATAAGGATGACTTTAAAAGAATAGCTTTAACCATATATTATCTTTCATACTCTCCTCCTAAACTATTCGGTTTCCTGTACATATAGGATTAGCGATGAGACGAAAGCTTACTGTTTTATCTTCACTAATTAGCAGATGCAAGTGGATCAAAATCAAGGCAGCAAGCAAATTTTAAGAGGGAACAACATTAACAAAAGTCTCTATTTTATCTATTCTAAAAGCAAGTTAGTGGCGTGTCAATGAATTGTAGCCCAAGTGACATTTTCTTATCTATAACTCATGCGTAATTTTTCCTTTTTCAGAAAAGGAATATATCATAATGAAGAAACTTGTGAATGCAAACTAAAGACAACAACATGGTCATTGGCCAATATATATCAGTGTCAATAACAACATTTACATGTTTCTTTTATGCTTTATTTGTCATCAAACGCAGAGGAAGAAAAAACATTTAAGAGGTGATGGGTTTTTCAGGCCCTCAATGTAACATTTGACTCTTAGATATTTGTGTTCAAAGCAGGCATAATGAGATAAACAAAAAGTGGACCGAGCAAAGGGTCGACTGAAGATGTCACAATTCCCTTTTGATGGTCCACATATGCAGTACTAAAATATCATTTCGTACACCTTGTAATATGTGTTGCGGGACTCGTTCCAGTCGTTTCGCCATTTAATTAATTAAAAAAAAGGTTCAGGTACCTATCTTGAGGCCCTTCACAATTATATCATGTCTCATTTAGAACTTGGAATGGCTCCCCCAATCCCGATTGAACACAAGGTGATGCTCAGACTTGGCGTCTAGAGTTTCTTCAAAAGTTTTAAGCTATCTAATAATTACAGTTTCTTATACTCTGTTGGTCCATGTCAAAATTTAATATAATTAACGATGTACTTGAATGAAGGATGCAAACTTCTCCGTATAGATTAATCATGATTTGGTTCAGAATCTTTAATAATAGTTTAAAGAATGTTAAACAATTAATATTGTGAGCAAATTACAGAAGGCCCCAATTACTTAAAAAGAATAAGATCATTACGAAGGAATTCCAAAAGAAAAAAAAAGGGAAGAATTTGGAATCGCTAACCTTGTGTACTTATTTTAGGAGTTTAAATTTTAATTTCTCTCTATCTAATTCTAAAAATAACATCTTTTTACTATTAAACATAATTTTAGAGAGTATTCTACCTATTCAATGATCAAAACGATGCCATTTTATACATTAAAGAGACAGAATATCAAAAAAATAGACAAAGATTCCACTCTTATTTAAAATGACGCCATTAATTATTTCATTTTAGACGTTAAAAGGAGATGGATACGATAAAAATAGACAGAGATCCCACTCTTATTTTAGATGACGTCATTAATTATTTTATGCAAAGGACAATGCAAAAGATAGGCTTCAAATTCTTGTGCTCCTTCACGAACATGGAATTGCATTCCTTTTGCAATCATGGGTCCAACTGATATCATTACCATTCAAGAGAAACTTCTCTCTCTCTCTCTCTCTCTCACAGGCACAGCTACTCTCTAGATAGAGTTGCACAATCCCCTCTTTTATTTATAGTAGCTTGATTCCAACTCTATCTGTCGACATTCATTCATCTTCATATATCTCCAGTGCCCATAAGAAACGATGTGCACCAACAGAACAGAGAAGCTCCCATTTACTCCACTGAGCAGCTCTTCAAAGAGAACGCAGCGATCAAAGAAACACAAGGTTCAAGTTTCTGGTCTCACCAGGTACCCATATTTACATATATGTAGATGTATCTTACCACTGCTTTCATGTTGTGGCAAATGATCAATCACATACAAGTTAATTAGTACTTGGTTGCTATTGCTCTCAATAAAATCATACATGGAGTGTCTTCTGTTATCCAATGATATTATAAATTGCAGGAGAAGATCAACGTCAAGTGAGGAAAAACCAGGGAATGACGTGGAAATGGAACTAAGGAACTTGAAGCTGTATTTGGAGAACCAAAGTATAGTTGAAGAGAACGAGAAGCTGAGAAAGAAAGCTCATCTTCTTCATCAAGAAAACTTGGCATTAATGTCTGAATTTCAAAAGAAATTCCCTCATCTCATTAATCGTCTCTCTTCTACCCTCTTTCCTTTTCACAAACGTTAACTGAGTAGCAGAAAAGCTGTGTTAATTTAAGTCTCTATCTAGTAGCCCTTTGCTTCATGATTTTCTCTCTTTTCTTCTACATATGATTAAATAGGATTTAAACCTAATGCATTCAAGGGTGCATGCATGCATATATACATACATACATACATATATGTATATATATATAAATATATATAAATTGAGTACGAAGCACTTCTTCCCTTCAAACACAAAATAAATAAGAATTAATGTCTCTTTTTTTTTGTTTATTTTTCTAAACCTTCTTGGCAGCTAATATTACTTCTACCATTCAACTCGGTAGTTGATATATCATCTTTAATTAAAAGTTAGGAAGTCTCGACTCTCGAGTTTCAGTGATTTCAAAGGATACAAATGAATGAAGCTGCCTTTTTTTTTTTTTTCCCCTTCATCATTGAATAAGGTACTAAGAACTTGAGCTTTTCGATGACTTCCTGATCAGTTACCGGAATCCAACTATGATTATAAAGGACTCTCCTATTTATTTGGAATTTGATAAAATGAGACTGAAATATCAAACATGGTCACTTTATCTGTTAAGATTTGAATTCTAGTGGATGTGAGGGTGAACGGGTGTTTCTATATATACTTAGAATGGATTCGTAGACGAGGCCTAAATCAAAAGACCTTCCTTTTTGCTCTATTTCCTTACACTTTTTAAAGAATTTTTCAGGACAAATTATAATTGCATTAGTTGACGAATGCCCAATTAAATAATGAATTATGATAGAATTAATAAGAAAACAATTTACACGATAATTTAATATTTCTAAACCAAATCAATCCCCATAATAACTTAAATCAAATCAAATAAATCTGTACAATTTGGTTTGGCTGGATAATTTAGGCTAGTTTAACTGTTTAAGTACTATCTTTGATAGAAAAAAATTACCAAAAATTTATACCATATTCAATCTCTCAGATTGTATATAAATTTAAAATTAAGTTATTTGCAAAGAAATACTTATAATCAAAGTTCTTGTTATCTCACTTCATATATTTATTGAATCTTTCAAACACATGTTTTTGAAAATTAAAGAATATATTCCAAAAGGAAAGTAATAAAATTAATGTTAAGTTCTCCATGCCAAGAGAATATCCAAAAGAATAGCAAAATACATGTTAAAGTTCATGGAATAATTACAAAACAAATGCTATAATCCTATGCCTAATGAAGCACTCATATTGGATTCATGGTTATAAAAATTTAGATTACCATTTTCAGCATCTTTGCCCATGGAACTTCCTTAACAATCAGTTAAGTAATTGGTTAAGGCTTGCTTGAAGAAGAAGTAATCAAAGGTTGAACCTGCAGATAATGATAGATGATAACTTGACATCTTTGCCTTTGATCATGATCAGCTCTCTTATTCAATCCAAGTTCCTACGTATTAAGCTTTACATATTCAGTTATGACTTCCCATAAACCCTTGCATTCCTTTTCTTCCAAATTGAGTTAACTGTAGATTCGAATGCAACCTTGAAGAGGGAGTGATGATCCTTAGTTAGGAGTTAGGGGTCCAAGGCCTATTGAATAACCTTTTCCCATTTAGCCTTATTACAAAAGTGGCTAATTGATTGCTTAATGCTTAGCCATAACTCGTTATAAAGTAAACATCTGAAAAAAAGGGGGGGTTTATAGTTTGCGGAGCTTGCAACCAATGACAACATCTTCTAGAATGGAATGTCCCTTTAGTTTACATATAGTACATGTTTAGTATTACAAGCCATAAGATCAAAGAAACCTTGTGGGCTTGATATTTATTCTAAACAGGCTGGTACCACCTGACTTTGGGGAATTGAAGTCTTCTAAGATCTTAACATGAATTATCGGTAAATATTCTAGGTGAGTGTTGCATCCATATAGTTTTATCTTCCCTACCAGGACAAAGATTGTAAGCTAGAGCACTAACACCCTGTTTGGAATGTGATGAATTGAATTCAATCTCAAGATTGAATTCAATTCATCTGTTTGGAACTTAAAAAAGAGCATGAATTCAATTCGTCTATGGATTTAAAACCCACTTTCTTAAGGGGTTGAATTCACGTTAAAAATAACGTGAATTCAACCCATGAACAGCCACCATCTTTCTTAACTCACAACAGCCACCATTCCAACATGAATTGAATACTCACAAACCCTACACCAGACGAAAAGTACTCTTCTCCCAACAGCAACCAACCCACCACCAGACGCTACTCTTCTCCCACGCATCATCAGTTAACGCAACACCAGCATGCATCAACAGCAACGTCCACGCACAGCAACGCATCTCTGCATCTTTTGGCTCTCTCTGTTCTGTTTGTGTTCTTATCTATTGGAGGTATTATTCTTCTGTCTTCCAAGCTCACGACTGTTTGTGTTTATGGACAACTCTGATCTCTGTAATTCCTTTGTGTATTGAATTTGTTGCTGTCGCTTGAGCTGATCTAAGATTTTGCTTTGTTCTACCCACGTTTTTTTCTGGTAATTTGTGGTAATGGTTTGATAGGTTAGAAGTGTTTATGGGTTTTGTGGATATTGAGCTTGTAATGTTGCATCTCCTAGCTTTTGCTACAATTCCCATAACTTTGGGGTTCCCTGGTTCAAATAATTGTGTAGCGTCAAAAAAAAAGTTTCTCCCAACTATATGCTTTAGGTGCGATGAACATTGATGATGCATAGGAATGTAAGTGTGCAATAAAGGAATGAATGAAAAGTTTAATCCGTTCATTCAGAGTTCTGGCAATGTTTTTTACAATATTCTGGTGACCCATTGCCAAGCACACAAATTAGGAAAGATAGACGATACTTACTCTGCCAATCATGGAATACGTATGTTTAGCAATCATGTGAATTGATTTACAAGCTAAGGAGAGTACGAAAGACTATTTTCTACTCCAAAGTATTGTCAATAATTTGCAATCAGTCTGACATGCTTCCTCTTAATTTATGTTCCAAACACTTTAAACACAAGTAGCTAATGGGAACATTCAGTTAAATTTATTGAGACTGTCGATGGTGAAGATCAGATCGGCATTACTTCTTAGACTAAACAATAAGCCAAACTTAAATATAAATTCCAGTTTGTT
>JANIJH010000224.1:59595113-59612882 GCA_024520975.1 Erythroxylum areolatum | reverse complement strand
CTTATAGATCAATATCAATTCATAAATAATGAACATCAAATTAATGAAATATGCCTTTCTTTATTTATTCATAAAGTCTGTACACAACTTTGTACAAAACGGGCTAAAGACGATTGCCTTTAGGGCACTACTCTAACACCTTGTGCACATCTTAACTTGCAGTGAACAATGAAAGGTTTGAAAGATAACTTTACTCTCTATTGTTTGTTATTAGGGCATATTTTAATCTAAGTATCTATTTTAGACCATGTTTTACAAATAAATATAAAGTTTGTAGTGGAATTTTATTAACTATCACAATAATTGTTTTGCATGAGATGATGTAAGATCTCCTTAGCTCATAAAAGGAGGCATACAAGGATGTTTACGATGATTTTGGGATGTCTATTGTATTATGTCAAAGAAACAAACTTAATCTATGTATATATTTCTTCACTTTTGTTACTTGTTTAAAATTAATCATCACTTTATTTCATTTATAAGATTACTTTTATTATCTTATAGTTGCTTGTAGGACCAATTCGAAAGTGGTGTTTTATAATTATAAAAGTTTGTACTTCAAATCTTTAGTCAATATGTAAGTGCAAATAGGTGTAAGAGGAATTATAGCACATTTGAAATCATTCGTTTAAAAAAGGAAATAGGTTTGAATACAAGAAATTAAATAATTTGATATTTGTTTGACACAACTTGAAGTTTCGAGAGAGGTATATCATTATCATTATTAAGTTGAATATAATATCTTAATAATTTATTTTTATTTGTTTACTAAGACTATTAATAGAATAAGTAGTTATATAGACCCTATTTACATTGATCATATCAATCTTTTTGTGGATTAGATTTTTTAGAAATCGAATTTTATAGATGAAAGTAATTTAGAATATAACCTTGGATGAGAAACTATTAGTATGTCATTACGTAAAAGGAGCTTAAATGATAGTAATGATGAGATTTTTCTCAATGATAAGAATTTCGTACCAAATAAAAATTAGGATCAGTGCGATCCAAGCATATATGTAATGGAATGAAGTTTCATGTTTTCATTTTTCGTATTTCTTTTAATTTCATTTATTTTTTATATATTTATAAAAAATCATATATGTAATATAAATATAAAAATTTTAGTTGGAAGTATCCTTATTTTAGGTTTCACTTTTATTTTATTACATTTCTTGACATGGAGTCTTATTAATATACTCATGGACTAATATTGTTCTTATTATATGATAATTTGACGTAACTAATTGTAATATTTTAAGTATTTTATATTATTCCTGGTTTTATATTGAATTATATTTTTCTTTGTGATAATTATTTATATGTAAAAATTAATATTAATAAAAATAAAGAGATTATTGTTATATGAAATTTATATTGTTATGATTTTTTGAGATATATTGAAGTTAAAAAGATTATGACATAATAAATTGAGAAGTGTTTTATAAATTTATAAAGTATCCATTATTGACCATTACTAGTATATTAAAACCAAATTTGATACTAAATTAGTACCGTTTTGGCGATATTGACGAGAAATCTCTTCAAAGATTGTCTTTTAAATTTGAAGTTTTAGCTACGTAACTTACGGCTCAGGGAAATCACAAGGAACAAGAAATAGCTCATCGTCACTTAAATATTGGTGGTAACTTACGGACGTCTATTTTAATTGAAGAAATGTCACTTTAACCGCTGGCGATAGTATTCTATTGCTTCACACTCATCCCAACTCACCTTCACTTGTTCAACTAACTTTTCTTTATGTCGGAAAACTTTCAACCATTGCTTTATAAGTATTTACGACAAACTTATCAATCAAATTAAGTATTTTCAAAAATAACTTCTTTTTTATATAAAGATAAAATTGCATATTATTAGATCTCTTCAGACTTCGTTTTATTGCAGAATTTTAAACTGAGTGTGGTAATAATGAAAAAGTATTAATCTAATAAAGTACTAACTCTAATTTCCTAACATCTAAAATTATTCAATCACTCTAATATTTGATACTTCAAAAGACACAGCATCCATAAGAGCCATGAAGATGGCATATTCTTAAAACGAAATTCAGTAGCTTAGATGAATTTCTTCGTTGTTGGGTTGGGTTGGGTTGGGTGTATTGCATTCTTTGCTGGAAAAAAATAAAAACAACTGATTGTGGATTCCAGCAATTGCATGTGACACGTGTGCCATTCCCATTTGCTCTGACTCCCAACTTGGATCCTAACAACCGGTCATACCAGTCCAAATCCTTGAAACAAGACATATGTATCTGGCTGTCATCCACACTAGCGTTAAACTAAAATCAAAACCATCCGATTCTAACAAATCGACTCTGTAATTCAGAAACCAACTCAGTTACTCTGATACTTCCCGTAACGGCCAAGTCACGGTGGAACAACACCATGCTACAAGACGCCACCACGTCGTTTCCACCAGGCTACGTTAAGTAACGAAAGAGTGAGACAAAAGCCACCATCTTGTTCTGGCTGAATCGTAAATTGACATGAGAAACAGAAATTTGCAGCATTGAAACAGATTCACATTTTTTTATAGAATGGAAGGCTACGATGGTTAGTGTAAGGTTGTGGAAGCTAGCTTGAAACAGAAATCTGTTTGCTAGGTTCTCCTTTTATTTACGGGTAACCTTGCACATTGGTGTTCTCAATTTTCCAGCTTGCGCAGGAACCAACGAGAAAGTTTAAAACTTTATTGGTGTTTGGTTTTGGGGTTTGTCGATGACTTTTCAGGAGGATGATTGTGGTTTGGTTCCAGCGTTGCGAATGAGTGCCGAGGGGGATGTTGGAAAAGGCGAATATGTGAAATTGGGGAATAATCATGAAGTAGAGGAGGGGTTTAATTGGGTTCAAGAAACGGAAGGGTCTAGTGTTTTCTGTTGGAGATGGAGAGGTTGTGTGGTATGGTATTGGATCAAATTGGCTTTGTTGTTCACTTGTTTGGGACTCTTGGCTGCAGTTTTTCTCAAATGGGTTGCCCCTTTTTTCATGGATAAGGTTGGTTTTGCTTATTATTTCTATTATGTCTTTGTAGTTATACAATGTCATCTTTGATTTCAGCTTATTGGTTTTGATTCTCATTATGGTGCTGGGGATTTCTTATACGGGGTTTGGAAGCTCTCTTTGTTGTTTTCGCTACGAATTTCTATGGTTTTATGGGCTATTAGGGTGTACCTAATACTCCTTTGTTTTTAGTCTTTTTCCTTCTTTTTCTTGTTGGGTTCGTTCTGTTGTGCTTTTTTGGTTCCCTTTTCACGCTATTTCTTATATGATTATATTTGATTGAGGATCTTATTATTTTCTCCACTAATTCATATGTAGGACTAGCTTTGAAATGAGTCTAGATGTTTACTGGATTATGAGTATTATGAAACTGTTGATTTTATGCTTGAGAGTTGTTCTTTCATAAGGAAGATTTTTTTTTTTTTTTTTGAGTCATAGCGTATAGTGCTTGAATGTGCATAATATCGTACCCTCATCCTTGGATGGGAGCGTGATTTTATTCTAAGTATCTTGCCAATCTGTAGACGGAAAAGATATTAGGATTATTCATGCGTGGTGGCATCTGGGAGTTGGTTCTTAATTTAATTCGTGTTTTGGATTATGCTAGTGCTAAAGAAACATGGTTTCCTTGGAACTTGTCATGCGATATTTGAAGCTACTTGAGCATACTCTGCCTAACTGTGGATAGGCCTTTGAAATCTTCCTTTTTATGAACTTGCAGAACATGGAGTTGATCCACTGATTATATAAACATGTTCTCTGTCTCTGGACTATTTTTATTGTGAGAATATGATCTTCATTGCAAATTTCATGGTTGGTACTAATAATGAGATTTCCAGTCACTGTATGCATGTTAAATGAGTGTGATATGTACCTTAATGAAAAACTGACAATCTTATATCCAGGTCAGTCATGATACAATGTACTTAATGGATATATTCTGTATGCTTTAGAGTTGTTGCTGCGAAACTTACTAACTTTTCATCTGCTTTTTGTTAATTGTATGGTTGTTATGCTTAATTTGATACTTAGCTGGGTTTTTTTCTTTGTGGTACTTTCTTTATCTTGCACCATGAAGGATCCCATGGTGGCATATACTCCTTTGAAAATGCGATTAGAATTTATGTCCAAGGTACTGTGGAATTGAATGGCAACCATATTTTCTAAATAAACCTTTCCCTAATAAGCTTAGTAAAACTAATCTTAGATTGTGTTAGTAATATTCTGGACCAGAATATATGCTATTTACATTGCATGCTTACATAAGCATGTTCGCTATCTGACATATACAACTTCAGGAGATTATACCTATCATAAACTGGGAGACAGCAACATTTAGTACCCCGGTGCTGGCAGTTCTGCTCTTTGCAACAGTGGCTTTATTCCCTGCACTTCTTTTACCTTCCACACCTTCTATGTGGGCTGCTGGAATGACATTTGGTTATGGCATTGGATTTCTGTTAATTATATCAGCAGTTGCTGTGGGCGTGTCACTTCCATTTTTTATTGGTTCCCTGTTTCTTCACAAAATTCAAGTATGTACCCTGTTCCAAGATATTAGTGCGATTCGCACACCATTTTTCCTTCTATACTTTGAGACTTGAAGAGTTAATCAAACATCTTTGATACAGGGTTGGTTGGAAAAATATCCAAAGAAAGCTGCTATATTGAGAGCAGCTGGCGAAGGAAACTGGTTTCATCAGTTTCGAAGTGTGACTTTGATCAGGATTTCTCCATTCCCATATATTTTGTACAATTACTGTGCTGTGGCAACAAATGTCAAGTATGGTCCTTATATCTTGGGTTCATTGGTTGGAATGGTGCCAGATATTTTTCTTGCAATATATACGTAAGAGCTTTTTACCTTCCCCTTTCTCATGGATGTATCCTATTTTCCCCTTACATGTGTGTGGATCTGTCTTTGCTCCAAAACTTGCATTAATGAAGTTAAAATAAACCTTCAACTGGAAGATTTCCCCTTAGGAAAATGATGAGGATGGAAACAAACACAACCAGTTGTTAAGATAAATACATGATGCAGGAAAATGGTACACAGAGGAAAACGGATTCATAAAATTGTCTCTCAATTTCTTTTCACACGACTAGATGCATTGTATTCTTTCATATTCTAATTCTTTCGTTGTAGTTTTCCATCTCTTTTCCAGGTTGGTATTCTTGGATTATATTGCCCGTTTTTGCCACTTTCTTTTTTCGCTCTGTGAATTCTTTTCCTCATCTTACTTAAACGACAGCCTTTTCCAAAGTAAAAGCTAGCCTTTCTCCAAAGTAAAAGCAAGCATTTTTCTATAATCCTTAGGAACATGTTCTTTCTTCCAAATGCAAGTCATTTATTTGCCAACATTTTGTTTTTCTCATCCCTACCCTCGCCTGTTACATAAGTTTAAGTGAGTTTTTTCGGTGGCTGTCCTTAAGAGTATGGGGTGGACTTTCAACGGTCAGAGGATGGTTTGTGGAGTAGAGTTTGTGTAACATGAAGATATTCATTTTGATCTTATTTTTCCCTTTTTGTTCTTTTCTGTTCTTCTCATGCAAAAAATTCTTCACTTAAGGTCCTGTGCTCTATTCATATGTTTCCCTGTTTCCTCTTTTTTTTTTTTCCTTTCCTTTGCAACCCTGCTTTATTAGTTGTTCTCTGTCTTCTCCAAAGAAAATGTAGAACTGCAATGTTTTGTGTTTCTGTGTATATTGTCTTAATGGCTCTTGAGCTTGTATATTTCTTCCATTTATTGCAGTGGGATCCTTATACACGACTTGGCAGATGCTACTGATGACCACCATTCTCTTTCAGCTTCACAAATTATCTTCAATGTTATTGGTTTCTGTTGTAGTGTAGCTACCACAATTATCTTCACGGTATATTCAAAGAGGAAGCTAAGAGTATCACAGGGGGAACCATTATTGGCCTAGTCTCAGGTCTAGTTTGAATCAGTATTAACCTAAACCAGCGTGTTCACAATTGCATAATTGGTCATTGCACTGGTGGATGAGGTTAAATTTGTTCAAATCTTCATCCACCTGTCGACTAATTGAAGGACAATGTCAATGATGCTACACAGACAACAAGGAACAGGAGAAAAATCTAACGGGGATACAAGCAAGCTTTCTGATTTCTTTCATTTCAGCTAACTTTTCTTTACGCCTTCCACTATTCTTATCTGTATATGATTGAAACGAAAGTCTCAAAAGATCAGGCAAAATTTGTTATTTAAGTGTGCATATGTAAAGTGTTGACTTATGTAGTTCATTCACGTAAATTATTGAAGTATGCCCTTCTGCCAAGATTTCGGTTTGGTGTATGTGAATTTCTTCATTGTACACTTTTCAAAGAGAGGAGCAGATTTGTTAGACTGAACTTGTCCTTGTAGAGAAGGAAACCTAAATTGTACGGAAAACCTATTTATATGGGCGAGCCCTCGCTTCCCCACTTTGTACAGATTGTCATGTAAGATGTTTCCTCCTTGCAGGCTGAAAAATTGTAAGCTGTACTGCTTAAGATATAATTTGCCTGAAGAATCAGAAATCTTGTTTTCTGATTTTGTTCCAAATATATTTGTACATTTTAGCAAACCAGATATCAACACGCCATGAGCTTGTAGCTCAATGGTATGCCCCTTCCCCCAGCTGTACGCTGACTTGATTATGATTTAAGGGATGAACAATTTCTGAATTTCTTGTTCATTTGTAACAAAATATTTTCTTTGTGGGTGGGGTGGTAAAAAAAGCATGCTTTTTGAGAGAGATGTTATTTCACCAATCCAGAGTCACAGGTATTTAACATATTCGTGAATAGAAATGTAAACAATTTTTAATTTTATGTAACAAAAATTTATTATTTTTAATAGACAGAGTCCTGTTGTATTACTTGTTGAAACATTAAGACCTGCACGCTTAAATTTATTTGTCAATTTTATTTAAATATAAATTAAATAATTTGATTCCAACCTAATTAAACTTTTTATTTTATTTTTTATTAGATATGTGAGTCTTATAATTTCACGTCGTACAATAAAACTACATGTTATACCAAACTTAAATTTATTTTTTAATTTTTGATAAGCCTTAATTAAATCTAATTAATTTAATTTAACCTCATTAATTTAGTTAAACCTTAATTAAAAATTTTAACTCTTAATTATTCAAAATTCTCAATTTAATTTATCTATTTAATCCACTTATTGTATCTTTTTAGTTTTTACTCGCGCTCCTTTTCCCACCAACTACAAACTACATTTTCTAGCAAAATAGCACCGAAAGCTATAAACCACTTCTGTATTATGATAAATTTGGAGCATCAAATCCGTGAAAACCTGTGTTTCTTTTCTTATCTCGATCAATCTCTTCTGTTTACACTCTTTTAACCACATCTCTGCGATTGAAGTCCAATTTCTTAAATGTCTTCTTCATGGCCTCTAAGATCAAGCTACCTCAAGCATAGTAGAGGATCAAAAACCACAAACATTCCTTTCATCTATAATAACTCTTTTAATGCTTTTCTAACTCGCTAATTTTCATCTTCTCCATTTGATTTCTTCTCATATTCTACATATTCCCCAACAATAATTCTTAAAATCACGGTTAAGGTTATGTCTTCAAACTGGCTTCTCATCTCTACAAGCACCTCATTTGAACTGTTTTTGTTCTAGCTCTTTCAACAATGTTCTCAACTCGGATTCTCACACAAATTTGAACATCTTCAACTGTTGGTTGGAAAGAAGTGTGGTTGGTCGGAAAAAGAATGAGAGGGGAAAGACGATGATATGAGAGGACACAATGATTCACTGAAGTTTTGAAGTATAAGGATTTTCGTTGTATATTTCTCATTTAGAAGAAAGCCCTTAAATAGGCTCATATACATGGATGTTGCAGAGATCCTAAATTAGAGGATTACATTAAGGCATATCAATCATATTTCCTATAATACACATATCTTATATAGGAAAATATATTTCATTCCATACAAATCACCTAAATCACATAACATCACTCCCCTTTAAGTTGATGTGAAAATATAGCCGAATTTTGACAGAGATTTATTATGAACTCCAGTAGGAATTGCATAGGTTAGAATGTCTGCTAGCAAACGAAAGGAATATCCACCAACTTCAAATTTAGAGCCTCTAAGATGAAGTGTCGGTCTACCTCAATGTGTTTAGTTCAATCATATTGAACTGGATTATTAGCTATTTCCCGGGCTACTTGATTGTCATAGTATAATAACATAGGTTCCTTTAGCTTGAAACCTATTTTAGTAAGCAAGATTCTAAGCCATAAAAGTTCACATATCCCATGAACTATGTCTCTATATTCTATTTTTGCTAAAGACCTTGTTATTAAATTTTGTTTTTTTCTTCGGTATGTGACAAGATTTTTAGAATGCAAAATGGTCATAGGTAGGCCTTCGATCGGTGAAGTTTCTTGCCCAATCCACATCCGTAAATCCTTTCATTTCCATATGTCCATGTCTCTTGAAGTTCAAACCTTTTCCTGGAGCCCGCTTTAGGTAACTCAAAATCCTCATTATAGCAACCATATGATCTTCTCTTAGAGCATGTATAAACTGACTTACCATACTAATGGCACAGACAATGCTTGATGTGTGTGTGACAAATAAATTAATCCCCCTACTAATCATTGGTATCTGTCCTGGTTGTTGGAACTTGATCTAGGTAAATGGCAACACAATGGTTCTCAACAATTGGAGTCTCTACTGGCTTACATTCTAACATACCAGTTTCGTATAAGAGATCTAGTATATGCTTTCGTTATGATAGATATATACTGTCCTTGGACCTTGCAACTTCAATCCCAAAAAAATACTTTAGGCCTCCTAAATCTTTCATTTGAAACTCAGAAGACAAGCATTCTTAAAGCCTTTTCATTTCGTCTGTGTCATCACCAGTCACAATCATATCATCTACATAGATAATAACTAATGTAACTTTGCCACTCTTGCGCTTGATTAATAGAGTGCGATCAGAGTTGCATTGGTGATAACCAATTCATTTCATAGCATCTGTGAACCTCCCAAACCATGCCCTCGATGATTTTTTCAGACCATAAAATGCTTTCCATAATCTACACACTTTTCCACTGTACCGTGGAGTATCGAACCCAGGTGGGGGATGCATATATACTTCTTTTCCTAATCTCCATGAATGAATACATTATTCACGTCAAATTGTTTCAAAGGTCAATTAAAATTTGCTACCAAGGATAAAAAGACTCTTAACGGTGTTCGTTTGCAACCAGAGCAAAAGTTTCTCAATAGTCAATCCTAAATGACTAAGTATACCCGTTTGCTTGTACCTATCAATTGTCCCATCTTCTTTATGCTTGAGGGTGAATATCCATTTGCAACTCACTGGATTCTTTCCTGAAGGGAGAGGTAAAATATTCCATGTGCCATTGTTTTGTAGTGCATCCATTTCGGTTCGCATTGCCTCTGCCCATTTTGGGTTATTTTGGAGCTTTATAAACTTTTGTAGGTATTTTTATGTTCTCCATCTCATTCACAATTGCTTGGTGTTGTGGTGTCAGTTTATGTATAGAGATATAGTATGTAATTGTATACCTCACTTTTCCATCAGGAGAGTACTTATCAGGTGGTTTGTCTCGATTTTGTTTGGAAGGAAAAGAGTCAGATAAAGTTGGTAATAAAGGAGGAAAAACACTTTCAGGGGTTCTTACCTCAAGAATATCCATGTGATCTCGAAAGTGTACTTGAGCAGAGAAAGGGACTGCTTCATCGTGGCTATCTTGTTGTTCACTTGATTCAACAGATATATACATTCAACCTGGGTCTTCATGTTGGTCTTGATTTTGAACTCCCCCTAAACCAGATAGCTAAGTAACTTACAGAAGATCAATCCAGTTGTAGGCATCACATTGTAGCCCCCCTGAGGACTAGAGGTGGATTGACTTGGATAGCAAAAAATATTTTGTTTCGGAGAAGGTCACATTTATGCTAACATACATGTGATGAGTTGAAGGATGGTAACACTTGTACCCCTTTTAATGGAAATGGAAACTGAGAAACACATAGCACTCTATGCAAGTACCTAATTTGGTGCGTTGATCTTTTCGCAAGTGAACATATGTGACACAATCAAATACTCGAGGATCTAAGTGTAGAAAAGATGGAATCTGAACACGCTAATTAAATACCTATAGAGGAGTGCAAAAGGAGAACTCGTGATGGCATTTGGTCCATGAGATAAACTGCATATGTCACAACATCATCCCAAAAACCATGTCAGTATTACCTGAGCTAGTAGGAGAATCATTCAAGGACGTACGATTGACTAAAGAGAGTAATTCACTCATTTCAGTATGTTCGTTTTTTCCTATTGCCATAGCAACCACACCAGGAACAGTATCTGTTGTATTGGCCAATCTTGCTTGGGCTGAACGTATGTTGTTTCGTGCTTTTTTTTTTTGCTTTCATTTTTTTTAACTCCCATTCAGGATAGTCATTAATTTCAAAACAAGTATCTTTGGTATGACGAGTACCGTTTCAGTTACTACAATGCAACTTATCTTTTTCTGCTTCCTCAACAGCTCGAGGAATGTGATAGTTAGATTTGGTGGTTTTAGAGACCATTGCTATGGATAAACCTTCACTACTATTCCTTTTTCTGAGCATGTTAACTTAACGTTGAACCTCTCGTTGAACAATATTAAAGCATTCCTCAATACCTGGGACAAATTTCTTTTAAAGGATATCACTTCAAACATAATCAAACAACTCATCCAATCTATCAAGAAAGTTATATATTCAATATTTTTAATTTCTTCTTTTCTAGTTTGGAAATATATGGTACATACCATCCTAATTAGGTGTTACTTGTCAATTTCGTCCCATGCATTATTGAGTTCAGCATAATAAATGTTGACTGGATGTCCATTTTGCTCTGTCCTCGTGGCCTTACAATGTAATTCATAATATTGGGATTCATTAGCACCATTATAGAAAGTGTTGACTAGAGATTCGTATCATTGATATCGTTATAATTACACTTATAATCTCTCCTATAATTGAGAGATTTTATAAAGTTAATAGCTAGATTACTTCCTAAGTAGTCCTAGAAATTTTGTATATAAACCCTTGTTCTTATGTACACAATACAAGTAATATAAATTATCTTCAACATTCAACACATTCGACATGGTATCTGAGCCCTATCTGATTTAGGGATTGTTTTTTTTTGTTGTTCTTTGGTTGAGTGTGTACTTGCCCAAACAAGAATGTGTTTTTCTTCTCACCACCCACTAGATTGTTTCAATTGTGTGCAAGACCCAACATTAACCACACCGCTACATGCCGCCATAACCTCTCCACTGTCGCCACACATAAGCAACACGTGCCACCCTGTAGCTAGTATTTCGTCTCAATTCTTGCTCCATCAAGGTCGTCGCCTCTTTCCTCTCCTCTGGTGGTGTCAGACGTACCTTTTACCTTCTACCAGTACCTTTGCTTCCTTACCTCTCCTCAATGTATTTTGTGTTTCTGGTCCGTCTAGTAATTTTTCTGCCCATACACTAGAAACACATTTTTTTGAACAGCTTCTATTTAATCTATTAGCATTTTGTTGTTGATTTTCCTGAGTAATACTAAAGAAGACGGAAGGAAAGAAGATAATTATGTCGAATTCGGATAATCCTTCACTTCAAATCAATCTCGTAAAACTTGATGGAACCAATTATCTTGCTTGATCAAGATCCTGCTTGTTGTTCATCAAAGCTAGACGATTACATGGTTACATTAATGATTATAGTAAGAGACTCGACGTCAATAATTCTAATTATAATCAATGGGAGTTTGAGAATTCTCTCATCATGTCTTGGCTCATTAATTCAGTGAAGTCGAAGATTGCTCGGACATATTTGCTACTTGACACAGTAGCAAAGATATGGAAAGCTACTTCTCTGACCTATTCTCAAATAGGTAATAAAGCTCAAATTTTTTATCTTCATAATAAATTGCACAACACAAAGCAAAAAGATATGGCTGTATCACAATATTTTGTGGAGTTATGTGAGTTGTGGCAGGAATTAGACTATTATTAAGACTTTCAAGCAGAATGCTCAAAAGACACTGCTAGATTCCAGAAAATGATAGAAGAAGATCGGGTATTTGATTTTTTAGCATGTCTAACCTAGAGTATGATCATATACGAGGTACAATACTTGGAAAAGATTCTTTCCCTTCCATTCAGCTCGTACATTCTCTAATACAGTAAGAAAAAAGAGGCGAATTGTTATGCTACATACACCTATCATTGAAAAAGCAGGATTAATAGCAAATTCTATTGAAAAGCTAAAACCTACAAATACCTCATATAATAAGGATCACTTACACTATGATTATCGTGGAAAATCAAGACAAACTCGAGAAACCTACTGGAAATTGCATAGAAGGCCTAAACAGAGTTGTGGAAAACAAGGCGGCTCAGTGGACAAGGGTCAGGCTCACTTGACTGATGAAGTGTCTGAAACATCGTTAGCTGGGAGATTATCCAATGGTGAACTTCAAGTCAGGCCTTAAGACAGCTTCTCTCAAAAAGACTCTGCTTCCACAATTGGTGCATCAAACCTTGCCAAATTAGGTATTTTGTACTACAATTCTAAAGATAATCCTTGAATTATAGACTCTAGAGCTAACAGACATATGACAGGCTCTTAAGAGAAATTTTTAACATACTCTCGTGGAAGCAACAAAGATAATGCTATAATAGCATATGGGTCTTTTACTTTCGTATCTAGTACAAGTTTTTTTAACTGTACTCTCAATATTACCCTATCCTTAGTACGTCACGTACCCTGTTTTCCTATTAATCTTCTCTCTGAGAATTCTATCACTAAGGACCTTAATTGGAAAGTTGAATTTTTTCCTGACTATTGTGTTCTTCAGGACCTTCACACAGGGCGGAGGATTGGAACTGGTAGCCTACAAGATGGCTTATATGTCTTGGAAGAAGAGCTCCTAACAGTTGCACATTAAGCACATTTTGGAAATGATGTGATTAATAAGAAAATTCTACAAGGGCATAAGTGTTTAGGACATCCCTCATTTTTTGCTCTAGCAAACTTTATCCAAACTTGTTTAAAAGAACTTCTTTTAATGGTTTATTTTGTGAAGCATATGAACTTGCTAAACATACTAGAAGTTCTTATCATTTATCAAATAATAAGAGTTATATTCCTTTTTTGACCATTCACTCTAATGTTTGGGGTCCTACTCAAACTCCCTCTCTTTTTGGCCATAGATGGTTTGTGACCTTTATTGATTGTTGCACATTGATGTGGGTTTATCTGATGAAAACCAAGAATGAAGTTTTTTCATGCTTCCAATCTTTTCACAAAATGATTTGTACTTAACATGATATTAGAGTTAAAATCTTACAGTCAGATAATGGAATAGAGTATATGGATGGCAAATTTCATGCTTATCTAGATTTTAATAAAATAGTACATCAAACTAGTTATGGCTATACTAGTGAACAAAAAGAAGTTGCAGAAAGGAAGAACAGACACAATATGGAGGTTGCGTGATCACTCATGTTCACAATGAATCTTTTAAAGGGATATTAGGGTGATGCAGTCCTTTCAGTCGGCCTATCTTATCAACAGAATGCCACTTTGAATTTTAGATTTTAAAATCCTTGTTGAAATATTACAAGGTACTAACTCTTATATTGTACCTCCAAGAGTCTTCTTGTTTGCTTTATTCATGCTCAGAATGTTGGCAAGTTGGAGCTAAGAGCTTTGAAATGTGTGTTTGTTGGATATTCTTCCACACAAAAAGGATATAAGTGTTATCAACCCTTGTCTAAGAAATACATTATAAGTATAGATGTCACTTTTCTAGAGTATGAGTCCTATTTCATTACATCTCCAACTCATCTTCAAGGGGAGAATGAGATTGAAGACGAAGTGTTGCTTGAATCTAAAGATAATGTGATCCACGGATGAAGAACAATTCAGGGGGAGATAACTAGTTTGGTTCAAGAGGATCGAAGTCGGCGCTTAGATAGGCCAAACTCAAAGACATACTCAAGGCGAGATAAGATAAAAAAAGCCATCATGCAGTCTATGTCAATGCCATCCTCTTCCCTCGAAAATACTGGTGAGCTAGAATATGATTTATCTGATGATTTAGATAAGCCGATTACTCTTCAAAAAGGCGTTAGAAGTTGCACCAAGCACCCAATTTATAACTTTGTTACATATGACTCACTATGTCCTGCCTATAGAGCCTTTATCTTGTCTGTTTATTCTGTGTCTATTCCACAGGATTGGAAAGAAGCAATGAAAACTGTCCAATGGAAAGAAGCTATGATTGAAGAAATGAAGGCCCTGGTAAAAAATGGGACTTAGGAACTTGCCACCGCTCCAAAAGGAACACAGACTGTTGGCTACAAATAGGTATTCACAGTGAAGCATAAGCCAGATCAATCCATTGAGAGGTACAAGGCGAGATTGGTGGCTAAAGGCTTTACTCAAACATATGGAGTGGACTATCAGGAAACCTTTGCTCATATTACTAAGATGAATACAATTAGAGTTTTACTCTCGTGTGTAGCTAACTTAGATTGGGACTTATAGCAATTCAATGTTAAAAATGTATTTCTTCATGGGGATCTAAAGGAGGAGGTATATATGGAGATTCCTCTAGGATTTGAAGATGAGAAGACACAAGGGAAGGTTTGTAGGTTAAAAGAGGCCTTTTACGGGCTGAAACAATCACCACGAGCATGGTTTGAAAAGTTCAATCGGGCAATGATATCCTTTGGTTATCAACAGAGTAATGTAGATCATACCCTATTTATCAAGCACTCCCAAGGTAAGATCACGCTTCTTATTATCTATGTTGATGACATTATTATAACTGGAAGTGATACAGAAGAGATGGCTAGGCTGAAAAAACTTCTTGCTCAAGAATTTGAAATTAAGGACATAGGAAAATTGCAATATTTCTTAGGAGTTAAAGTCGTTAGATCAAGAAGAAGAATCTTTATCTCCCAAGGGAAATATGTCCTACACTTATTAGAAGAAATCGGTATGATGGGTTGTAAACCAACTAAATCTCCTATCAACAACAATCACAAACTGCAAGCAGAAACGGGTACATCAGTGGACATAAGAAGATATTAGAGGTTAGTTAGGAGACTTATTTATCTTTCTCACACTAGGCCAGACATAGCATTTGCAGTCAATCTGGTAAGTCAATACATGCATGATCCACAAGAACCACACTTACAAGTTGTATTCTGCATTTTGCACTATCTAAAGTCTGCTTCAGGAAAAGGTCTTATGTTCACTAACAATGGTCATCTTAGGATATAAGCATTTATAGATACTGATTGGGTTGGATCTCCAGATGATAGGAGGTCAATCACTGGTTATTGTAAGCTCATAGGAGGAAATCTAGTCACCTGGAGAAGCAAGAAACAGAACATAAATTGATAGATCTAATGCAGAAGCCGAATATAGAGATATGACTCAAGGTGTGTGCAAACTATTGTGGGTAAAGAAGCTGACAAATGAATTACAACTGACGGATGAAGGAAGTTCATCTCCCTACTGTGATAACAAAGATGCCATTAGTATAGCTCACAATCCTATTCAACATAATAGAACAAAACATATAAAAATTGGCTGACACTTCGTGAAGGAGAAACTTGTGAATGGCTCTCTGCAATTATTCCATGTGGGGTCAAACGAACAACTAGTAGATGTCTTTACCAAAGGAATCTAAAACAAATAGTTTCATAATCTCATTTGCTAGTTGGGCATGTGCGATATCTATGCACCAACTTAAGGAGGAGTGTTGACCAGGGATTATTAGCATTGATATTGTTATAATTACACCTATAATCTCTCCTATAATTGAGAGATTTTATAGAGTTAATAGCTAGATTACTTCCTCAGTAGTCCTAGGAATTTTGTATATAAACCCTTGTTCCTATGTACATGAGACAAGTAATACAAAATTTCTTCAACATTCAACATATTCAACATAAGGTTTGGGCGACACTATCCTAGATTTCCTTGGCTAATGGAAGATCAATAAATAAGTGAAGGAGAAGTGGTTCGATAGTTTTTAACAACCATCCTCGCACAATTGCATCCTCAGTGTACTATTTTCAGTAACCAGAATTTTTCTCATGCATGGACTTCAATCATTTTTGACCAGATTTTGAACTTTATGTCATTCAATCTAAATCCAAAAGGCAAGTTGTTGAGATTGGGTAATTCAATTGAGGTCGGATTTTGGTTCATGGTGACAATTTTAGTATTTTTGTCATCCATAATTGGTCCCTTGTTTCAAGACGAATTTTGAATGAAAATTTTGGTTAATCTAATGCGACGATTTGGGGTTTATGAACAAACTTGGGATAAGCTTTGATATCATGTTGAAGTCTAAGGTTTTCTATTGTATATTTCTTCTTTAGAAGATAACCCTTAAATAGGCTTATATACATGGCTATTATAGAGATCCTATATTAAAGGATTATATAAAGACATATCAATCATATTTCCTATAATACACACATCTTCTATTGGAAAATATACATACAAATTAGCTATTCACACGCGAACAAGAAGACATATTTGGATTTGGGAATTTTAATATTTAGGAATTTTTAGGTTTTAAAGAGTTTAATTAAGATTAAATCAAATTAATTAGGTTTAATTAAGATTTATTAAAATATATAAATTTAAGTTTAATCTAATATGTTAGTTTTATTGTACTAAATATTTGTGCCACATGAATTTATATATTTAATAAAAAATAATAGTTTTTATTACGTTATAACTTAATTGTGTGCAAATTGATATTTATTCACTATTTATTTTAAACATTTTTAAATAGTAAATTTTAGTTAAAATTATTTAAAATATTACGAATGAACTTATATTTTAATGAAATATTAAAGTTAAATTTACACTTTATATTTAAAATATATAAAAAAATTAAACTTATTAGGTGCTCTAATGGTGTCCATATAGCGAATATTTGTAGGGTAATTATGTCTTAAGTGATTATCACCCTATCTCTATCATAAACCAAACTAGTAATTCATATAGGAAATCACCGTAACAATTTTTTGTCATCAATTAACAAGGAAATAAAGTAAAACCTCTATAACTTAATATTGTTGGGATCAAGATATTTATTAATTTATAGAGACACTACAAGGAAAATGATAAATTGTGACGGAACAATACCGACGGAATGTAAACCGTTAGAAATAGCGACCGAAAAAACGTAAACGTCGCAGATATTGGTGGTGCATGAAACTTTTTCCGACCGAAAACTTTTCGGTCGGTGAATTTGGTCAAATGTTTTCCGACGCGTAATTTCCGTCGGTGAAGGCGTCGGTGAAATACGACCTTCACTTAAGTTTAACGACATCGTTTTGGTGTTAATTTAGGGCTGCGTCTGCCTTCTTCTTCCTCTCCCCGCAGACGCAGCCTTCCTTCCTCTCTCTTCCTCTCGATTCTTCGATCCGTCTTCTTCCTCATTGCTGGCCGCCGGTTGCTGCTCGTCGTTCGCCGGTTGCTGCTCGTCGTTCGCCGGTTGCTGCTCGTCGTTCACCGCACGCCAACGTCAATCCTCCTCCTCCTCTCCGACAGCTTCGTAAGTTATGCTCCCTCCCCTCTTTAATTTCTCCGATGTTTGTCAACGGGAATGATGAAGCTTGTTTAGTTTTTATATGGAAAG
>JANIJH010000224.1:59579031-59595013 GCA_024520975.1 Erythroxylum areolatum | reverse complement strand
AAACAAGATAGAAAATTTCTTGAAACCACACCCAACAATGGCTCCTCATCTAAAAGGTGTCACGAAATCAACAATGATAGATCAAATACGCAAAGAATTATGTGAGTACAAGAGAGATCATTTGACATGCACTTAAAAAGATTTGCAGTTATGGCTTGAAGAAAAGTTTCATTTGAAAGTTAGTCAAAGTACAATCTCAAACACACTCAAACGATCGACTGAGTATCTTTCGGCCACCCTAAAAAAAGGAAGAGATATCAAGCGGCACAAACCAGCAAAATTTTCAGATATGAAGAAGGTTGTTTATGAGTGGTTTCTCCAGTACCAAAATCGTGTGAATATGACCGGAGAACTAATTTTGGAGAAGGCAAGAGATACAATAAAACTTCTATACCCTCAACAAGATTCTGAGCACAAATTTTCTCAAGGTTGGCTTGAGAAATTCAAGCTACGACACAGTATCAAGTCATTTCGTCTTTTCGGAGAGAGTGGTTCGGTTGATATACAAGACATGGAGAAGCAATTGGAGTCTATAAGGAAAAAATAGATAAGTTCCTTACGAAAGATGGTTTTAATGTTAATGATGAAGACAATACAGTACCTTTGGAACCAGTTACGCTTAAGGAAGCACTTATCACGTCTAGAACTCTTCACAATTTTTTGGTGCAATTCGAGAACACAACACTAGAAATTTTGGATGCAATAAGGAAAATTAGAAATGAGCTCCAACTAGACTTAAATTTTAAGAAAAAAACAAACACTAGAATCATATTTTACGAAATTGTCTTAGTTATATTTGTGTAAGTTTATATAATTATTAATTTATGATATTAATGGGACCCTATATTTATATAGGGATGTTTTGAAAATATATTATCTTATTATCTTATCAAAATTTGTTAAATTTTCAACTGGTCCAAGTCAAGACCAAAGAAAAATATTATCTTAAAGAATTCATTAATTTACCGAGTATCAATTTAAAAAGGTTGTACTGTAATATGTATATCAATTTACGTTTATCTATTCAAATCGTCAAAGGTAGGCTTTAATAAAATTTGATCATAAACTATTGTGACAATAAAAAGTTAGTCAGCTAATAAACGAAAACCTTGGGATATATTACTTTATGCAGAATGACATTGTTCCATGTTCCCTATTTTTGTTTCTTTAAGCATACTCCATCTGCAATTATGGCCCTGCATTGACATTATTATGCCAGAAAGCTGAATCGTTGCAGTCATAAGAAAAAACTCCTCTTTTTAGCTTACCTAAAACAACTAATATATTCAGCACAGTTTCAGCTGTTAGTTATTGCTATCAATCATGCAGTTCCTGAACTTCTTCAGGATTTGGCAGGAGGAAGAACGTGTGATGCAATGATCACGAATATCCCATGCATCTAAAGCACCGACCAAACTAGTTTCTTCCATGTTACGGACATTATTATGCTCTATGTACAGTATACCTTTACATTTCTCCATCTTAATTAGCAATCATCCATGTCATTATCGATTTCCAGTAGCTTAGTAATTTCATCAACAATGACATTTCCAGCTTCATAACTGTCCAACTGTTGCATAATGGCGAATACCTTTTCCAGTTCTTAAAAAGTATACTAGATTCACTTCTTAAAAGTTTTACATATTGGAATTAACTTTTCCTGACATTACTCTTGTCCACCCTCTTCATTATGATTCCTCCTTGCTTTTTGTTTCAACTCCCTAAACTCTTTTTTAACTTTCTAATTATCTTCTCTTTATTTTTGCATTTTTTATTTTTAAAGTTGATGTCAACTTCAATTCTAATACCATTTACATAATTGGAGATCTTTTTCTAAAAATTCCTACGAGATCAAAATCTTGCAATATATATATATTAAGTTGAATTCGGTGTTGTATTATTACTCACAATAAAGAATAAACATTGCTTGAAATTGAGAACTAAAATATAAAGAGATAGCAACTTTAACATCTAGAGGTAAGCTCCATAGGAGTGACTCAATGTTATAAATAACATACCGGATTGAATTTTGATACGATATTATATCGATATTGATCAATACCAAGTATCGTTTTAGATATTTTTTTAAATTTATAAAATACTATCTAAATTTTTAAAAAATTTGCAAAATAACCCTTCGATATTGTACTGTATAATTTAAACCGACCTTGTCTCAAAAAAATTATAATAATATAAATTTAAAATAACAACATTTATTTATTTTTCTTAATATTATTTTCACATATTCTATATATAAATAACAAATACAATTAATATGAAAAATATTATTTTATCATCATATAAATATAAAATTAGAAACAATATAAAGTATTTTAAATATTACAATTTTATCATATAATAAATAATAATTACATCAAAATATCAAATACAAAATTATTATTAATAATAAAATATAATTTTTATCTTAATATTTAATTTTGAATAATGAAAAATATATTTTATCTTAATATGTAATTTTTATTAATAAGAAAATATTGTTATATTTATATTAACAACTTTAAAAAGAAATACAAAAATTTGAGTCCTCTTAATTTTTATTTTAATATATTTTTAATTATTCTTTATAGAAAATATAACTAATATTTACTATATGAATTTTTTTATAAAAATGTCCTTGATTTTTTTTAAATTTTTGGTGCCAACCATATATAACCGATATTTTAAATATTGATATCGGTATTTAAACTCAGTATTAAAACATCCCTTTTTGGACAGTTAAGACCACTTGCGAATCGTCTATGCACTCAGAGGCACTCTAACGTGAAGAACGTCAGTAGTTGAGGTTGATGTAAAGGAAACGAAGGCTCTAATCCACGCCAGAAATTGCCAACTGTGCAACCACAGGTATGCATTAAAATGCATATTTTGAGTGGGGTCTAGTAAAACACGGTATAAGAAGGAGCTTACAACTACAAAGGAGGAGCACCGCAAGAAGATGGGTTTTAGGACACGAGATAACTGACCCTGTCATCAACGGTCAATGATTAGCTGGTGACGATCCCGTGGGGACCAGAGATTCTCGGATATTATTAAGATCTAATAGCTACTTAATCTTCTGTGTACTTTTTTGTGGCCTGCATAGCGATTATTTTCTGATATGGACTAAATTTTGTGTGATTGGATGTTAATTAATAGAATAAAATGTAATGAAACGAAATAAAACAGAATGAAATGAAATGATTTATAATAGAATAGAATGTAATATAATAAAAAAATATTTGAAAATGATAAAATGGTTTATAATGTAATATAGTACAATTTTGTTTGAAAGATGGATGAAATAGAATGTAATATATAATAAATAATTTTTATACCATTATATTAAAATAGTTATTGCAAGAAGTTTAACGCTATGATTTTAAAATAGAAATCGTGTCCAATTAAAAAGTTACGAACAATAATAATAATAATAATAATGCTATTCATGACTAATAATAGAAATTATTATTATTATTATTATTATTATTATTATTATTATTATTATCATTATTATTATTATTATTATTATAAAGATGTCGTGACTAACTTAAATGCTAGTTATGTACGGTGGTGACTTGTTGCATGGCTAGTCATAATTAGTCACCCCATGCATGGCTAATGAATTTAACTAGTCACCCCGTGTAAAACAAAAGATTTGAAGTATATTTAAAGTAAGTGAAGTTCTGCAACTTACATGTTTTCTTTTTACAATTTAACATAAACATAATTGTCATACTAAAGCATTTTAAGAATTTTTTATGATTTGTTTCAATTGCTAATAATATCATTTATTCAATATTCAATTTGAAGTTCACTATAATTAAGTTAAGTTATAATCTGCTATTCTAAAGAAATTAAGTTATGCAACAGTGGTTTACATCACAACAATTACTTAAGTGTTCATTGAAAATGTGTATAAAAAGAGTGCAGAAAATTCATGGAAAGATGATATGTATATGCTCTGTTTTCACTATTATTACGTGAATCTCTTTGGGTATTTTAGAAATGAACTAAAATGAGTCTAGAGTTAAGGAAAGTAATGTGATGTCGTGATATGGCAAGAATTAAAATGATAAGTTAGAGATGAAATAGAGGTGTCGATGAAGATGAAGAAATGCAAAAAATATAAGGAATGCTTGTTGGATATGTTTAGTTTTTTATGTTTGTGATTAATCATATATTTTGATTTGTTTATGGTTGAGTTGAGCTGAAATAGATGTAGTAATGAAGAGGAAATAAAGAGGATATAAGTTAGAAATGATGAATTTAGTAAAAGAGATGAAGAAGAGATGAAACATCTGTAGTTTCGTAAAATCTGCAAAATATCGTATGTCACGATCGTGACAGAGAGGGAACCTCAGAGTAGCTGCACGATCATGACAGAAAGCATTATCTGGGAATTGCACAATCGTGCACAAGCATGATCATGATAGAGAGGAGATATTGTGCACGATCGTGATAGAGAGGAGGTATCTGAAATTGCACGATCGTAACATTGAGAGTGCAGTGACTTTTGACAGTTTAAACATCCTTCACTCTTTTGACTATAACTTCTTCTCTGGACCTTCGATTGACTTGAAATTTGAACCACAAATTTCTCACACATTGTTCTCTCCACTAAAATTCATGGCCATATGAATTCATTAAGAAAGGATTGATAATGATCGATCGATGAATTTAGGATGAAAATGATGAAATGTGCTAGAATATTATTAAATAGAGTGTTTTCATATAATAGACATATGTATTTTGGCTATATATTAATCTGTAGATATTCAAATGAGATGATTTTTTATTTAGATTAAACTAGAGACATGTAACTACAAATTTCAATAAGGAATTGAATTTTAATTCTGTCTTTAAGAGTTTCAATTTTTGACTTGAAGTTGAATACAAAATGTTGTTGTAGTTTGAGTACAACTGAATATAGAGTGTTGTTGCACGTGTATGAAAGCTATATTATGCATGAATATGAAATGAATTTTTCTAATCTCTCATTGTTATTTCTCATTTATAGAAATCTAGGATTCTAACCCTTAGTATGAAAATGTGATGCTACAACTAAAGTTTCTTAAGGAACTAAAATTGCTAGATTGTTGTAAAAGAGAAGCAAAATAACCAGAAGCACCTTTCATTAAGTAAATTTCTCTTAGTTCCCTCAATTACATAGCTTCATGATAAATTCATCCCAAAAATATACAAAAATATTTGACAAAATGTACACATTGAGCAAAGAAAAAATGACCTGACACTAGCTCATCAACACATACAACACCTGGCTTCCATTCCTAAGAAGACATCATAAAATCCAACACGTTCTTCCAAATATTTATTAGTGCACCAAGTAATGCCCTAACTTCCTTAGGCCTACGAACAAGGAAAATATAAGTTTCATATAATTTTGATCCTTCCAGTCCCAACTTTACTAAATGATTATAAAGTTCTTCTTCTAAAATGGAAAGCAGTTTAACTAACAGTGAAGTAGATTTTATAATAGCTTCTGCAACTGTCTGAAGATCATCTTTGATTACATCTTCACCATCATCAGCCCTGTTTTTCCTTTTCTGTGATGTTCCTAGGTTTGCATTTTGTGAATAAGCTAGCATTCCCATTGGAGATTCAATGAGATCACCATCTATCATTACATTGTCTTCAAAACTTAAGTCATTATGAGTCCAATTGTCATCATTTTCATCCATGGTGTTGGAAAACTCACTATCGACAGAAATGGTGTGCGTTCTTATCTCCTTTATTGTTTCAGCATGCTCACCAGTTACTCTATCACGTCCATAAATCTCTACCATCTTCTTATAGTTATGAAAAGGCTTCTATCTCCACTCAGCAGCTTCTAGTTTAGCCTGTTACAAAAAAAAACTTAATGAATCAACCAAATCACATCATTTATCATTTTTTCTTCCAATAAAATAATAAAGAAGTTCACCTGGATCAAGGTCTCCCACACTTCAGGCTCAACAATCCACATATTTGTTAACAGACTCCATGCAAATCCACTACCTCCATTTACAAATAAATCAAAACACTTACTCCTCTTGTTCTTAATAATCTTGTTCTGATTTTTTATTTTTTCATTATCGATTCCTTTATTTGGAAATTTTTCCTTTAGTTCATCTTTAATTGTATCAAGAGCATGCTTGGTAAAAGTCCCACCAACATGATTGCCTTGTCGATGATGGTGCAAGCATGTGTCAACGAAAGCATCATCTATAGTTGATTCTAAAAGCACGACTCTCTTCGAGATGGCATTTTGTATGTTTAACTACAAAATCTGAAATTTATATCAAAAGCATACACAATATTGAAGCTTCAAAATTTTCCAAATAATATAAAAGGCCATAATAATGAATAAACATTACAAAGACACAATTGGATGTGAAAACATTAACAACACTAATAAATAGCGTCATATTTAGATACAAGTAGCCAATACATAATTCTAAAGTAATATAAAATCATGAAAAACATAAATTAATTGCTATCAATATCTATCTTAAAGTATAATCAGCCCACACATAAGTAATCATGTTATCTCTTATAATTTCTCCGCTGTGTACATCGTCTTCGTCGTAATTTTTATACTCATCTTGGTTATCATTTTCGTTCCATCATACTCTTAATCAAGAATTGGATCATTTGGATCTGCACCAATCAAGAAATTGTGTAGAATGACACAAGCTTTTTTTTTGTTTGTCTGAATGCCATATGACGGTTTTGTGGTGGATGCTATAATCGGAATCCTTTTTTCAACACCCCAAATGTTATTTCGATAACTTTAAGCAATGATGAATGTTGATGATTAAATAATTCATGAGCATTTCATGGAGAATTTGTTGAATATTCTTTCAAGTGATATCATTCCCCTTTATACAGTGTAATAAGTCCACTTCTCAACATAAATCCAGCATCAACAAGATAGTATTTTCCTATCATGAATAAAACTATGTCAAATTGTAATTTATGACATTTATCAATTAATAAGGATTGAGCCATATTTTTACCTTGGGGAGTTTTAAGTGAGAACTACTTAGTTAGTGCATTTTTCATAATCCGTGAATCGGACGTTGTTCTTTCCCACCCAGCTAATGCATAGGTGATCTTCATATCAAAAGAGCAAGCGCACAACACATTTTGTGTTGGATAATCCTTTCTCCCACAAAATCTAGGGGCATCTCAAGGAGGTACTTTCACACAGATATATGTACAACCAATTGCACCAACACAATCCTGACATTGAAGTATATTATTCTCCAATATTCTATATGCTTAATATAATTGAGAAAAGAAAATCACCTTTAAAAATGGGTAGAATCTAGTACTATTCAATATTTCCGATAGGTTATAATATGTCATATTGTCTTAGAAACATATCTTCTAGTTGTATAACTGCTTTCAAAACGCTATGAAAATACTGGCTTATAGTTTCCCTAGATTGACTCCAAAAGAACGCAATCTCCCAATTGGTAACAATATGCCGCTACTTGTTCTTCAACAGTTGCAAGTACAGTAGGTCATAGCAAACCTTTTCCAGCTAATAAATTACATAATTTAACAAAAGGTTTAGGCTGCATTCTAATTATATTTCTCCCATTTGAATAAAATAAAATTCTTCGTATGATACTCTCTCTTGATTGCAATCTCTCTGATGGTGTAAGCATTTGAAGTTTGTCGTTCACACGTCTCTTACGTAACACCCACCAATAGATCACACGACAAGCAACATGAATAGCACTAATTGATGTATACGAATCAATTTCTGTTTTTAATTATTCATTCGATTACCTTCACCGTTCATGTATAAAAAATAAAATTAGGAGTTGTTTTTAGATTGTAAAAGTCAAAATATAACAAATATGACATAGATATGTCCATTTATATATAGTGTTATAAAACCAACAAGAAGTAATGTAAGGGAATCTTTATCTGAATCATTCCCCCACTAAAATGTCGAGCAAAGTAATAGGAAAACAAAAACAAAGAAGACAACGATGATTGAAAAACACCTTAGATTTAGACATCACAATATAAAAAATGAGTGATATATGATAAAATGAGTGGATTATTGTATTACATTAGTTTGAATGCAACTGCAAAAGTATACAACAGTATTGACCTATATGTATGTGGCTTTCAAATTAAATAATCCATATTTTTGGCAGCTTAACTCATATATAAAGTGAGCCAAAATAGATAATGTCCACTTCAGTGTAAAGGATTTTTTATTACCTGTGATCTGACCGGTAAAGACGATTCTCCACAGTGGCCAGTAACTTGCTCTTCCCCTGCTACAATGACTGCCAACGCCCAACACAATGCCCAACACAACAAAACATGCTACTCTTTTACCATAGGCCTGAAATAGAATAGAGAACATAATAAACATACCATATTAGAAAAGCCAGCAATTGCTAAATTGCCGAATCTAACAAAATTCTAGTTGAAACCTCTGCAATTTTCCATTTATACACGATCGAACAAAACTGAGCAAACACTAGACAAATAGCATAGGAAGAAAAATAATAAGAAGAGATATACAGCGGGAGAGATGGTAATAAGCAACGGAGTGGTTGTGCCAGTAGCTTACATGCCAGCAAATCTGTGTCAGTACATATCCTGCAATCCAACCAAGTCTTCCAGCTCCTCTTCTAAAGAAGTGGTAAAACATGGAGAACAAAAAGAAAAGTCTAGAAATGATAAGTTTCTGGACCGTAATAGATATATGTGAGTGTGATAAGCTTGTGGACAATAATAAAAGAGTTTGGGTAGAGTTAGAAGAGATTATTGGTAAGAAAATTATTAAGGGTATATTAGATAGTATATGTTTATTAGTTTAAGTTCTATCCTAAATCTTTCTAATTGGAGGTTTCTTAACATGAAGCCATCCACTTCTATCTCATCTCATTTCATTCCATTTCACTATAAAATTCTCAATTAAACGATGAAAGTTAGTTACGTTTTATCTCGTTCCATCAGTAACCTCTCAATCAAACATAGCTTAACATAGTAACAATAGTTAAGTATACCCCAACGTGATGCTTGGATGGTGCTATACGAGCAAAATAGGTGCTAATTTCTTAGAAAAGGAAGCCGAGACATGTTTACAGATTCTTCCAACAACCAAAAAAAAAAAAGAAACATGCCCTTAATTAATTATTATACAAATCCATTTCTTAAAAAAAAAAAAGGTTCGTAAGCAAAGGAGTGATGTCTACAATACTAAAGTTGACGTACGTATAGAATTCCTTTGGCATATACCAAAAAAAAGTTTGATAGTTGGACCATCAACCTCGTTTGCCTGTAGGACTATGCATATAAATATAATGATATGCTGTTAATTGGAATTGAGATTACTATCCTGAATTAGATAATTCTAAAAAACAAATTATTTTTATCAGGTAGGACTAATAGCATTATTTAATTTGGTTTAGATATATTCTCGTGTCAATCTCAACTAAGCCTTGCCACTTAACACATAATGGACAATTGCACATAGCTCTTGAATAACACAAGCAAAGCTTAAAGAATTCTTTACACAAATTTTAAATAACTGACATTTTCAACACCTAATTTAAGAGATTTAGGAGAAACCATACAGCGTATTGGAAGCAAAACATACAATACAATGCATAAACAAGAGAGAATTTATATTATATGCCGACACTGGAAAAGTCAAAGCAATTTCTTCTTCTTCTTCTTGTTTTTTTTGGTGTATGTATCAATAAGGCTTGGTTTAAGTAGACCGGTTCTCTTCACGGAGCAAGAAACCGTGTTAGGTTGGATGAAGTTTAAGTAGACCGGTCCCCTTCAAGGACCAAGAAACCATGTTTTTGCAACGTAACAGGAGGGGAGGACCAAGTCACAACAATGGACATCGCATAGCCGTAACACAAAGGGCAGGGGTTTTCAAAGAACTTGAGATGGATCACACCACCAAATGGCAAATACCATATACCGTTACTTCCTGTTTGTGTTGGGAAGGGAATATACGACTGACGGCTAAACGATTAAGCAAAGAACAATATACCAATAAAATAAGTAGAAAGAATACAAATTTGACGTCCCATCAGATATAAAAAAAAAAAAATAGAGTTACACTTCAATGCCCTCTAAATTCTGAATCCAGCAGAAAAAGAACTAGTCAACAACTCAAGCACAGACAAGTCTAACCCACATATTTATGGACCATCTTTTCTTCTTTTCTACCTTTACTTTTTTCTCCTCCTTTGCTCTTTAGTAGCTTCTTCTTGTTCTTCTTCTATATTTCTTGGTCTGTTCTCGTAATAATGAGACAATGACTAAGAGTACCAATTGTTGGTGAGAAGGAATAAATGCATTTTATACCCGGAAGGTGATTCTTAGATGTTATCGCGTACAGGAAGAGAGAGAAATGGGCATGCACGTGGTTTCATCTTCAGTTGGTGGCAACTAAACTATGTATGCGTGTAGAGAGAGAGAGAGAGAATGGGTCTTGTTAAAGCAGAGTTATTAAATTGACTCAACTGTTTCCTTTCCAGCCAAGGCATTTCTCAGCAGTCACTACCCATTCCACCATTTTTCAACTGTTTTCATTGCATCACCTCCCATGCTTCTCTGCCTCTCTTTAAAGTTCTTTTCTTTACTCAACCCCACAAAAGTGAGACGTCCCAGACGCCTTGTTTTGTGTAGTAAACAAAAGGGTTGGTCATATTTTCCCGTTGTTTTATGTGTTAATGAGTTGGCAATTTTAGGAGCTTCTTTAATTTCAGTGTTAACAAGAGTTGAAAATGGTGCTACTTCGGTTATATGATTCTGTTTTTGTATTTTTCGTTCTAAAGTTCCAAATTCTCCCTCTCAAGTGAAGGGGGAAACTGACCCAGATCCTCTGTTGGATCCAGTATTGATAATGCCAAATAGGTGGATTCATTGTACAGCAAGTGTACAGCGAGCATGAGAAGATTTTACCAATTTTGTCTTTCTCATGCTGTTTTGCTCCTAATCTCTTGCTTTCTTGGATTTCCTACCAGAGTCTCCCCGGCTACTGAGCAGGAGATCTTGTTGCAGTTCAGGGCAGCCATTAGTGATCCCTACAATAGCTTGGCTACATGGGTTCCAAGTGGCAACCCTTGTGAGTACAGTGGTGTGTTTTGCAACTCTCTTGGATTTGTGGAGAGGATTGTTCTGTGGAACGCTAGCCTATATGGGGTTCTGCCACCAGCCCTATCAGGTTTGAGGTCTTTAAGAATCTTGACATTATATGGAAATCGATTTACTGGTAATATTCCAGAAGAATACGCAGAACTAAGCACATTGTGGAAGATTAATTTGAGCTCTAATGCTTTATCTGGTTCAATCCCAGATTTCATCGGCAACTTACCAAATATAAGATTTCTTGATCTGTCAAGGAACGGTTATAGTGGAGAGATTCCCCCTGCTTTGTTCAAGTTTTGTTACAAGACGAAGTTCATTTCTCTTTCTCGCAACATTCTATCTGGTCAAATTCCTAGTTCAATTGTGAACTGTTCCAGGCTTGAAGGATTTGATTTCTCTTTTAATAAACTCAGCGGTGAATTGCCGCCCCGAATTTGTGAACTTCCTGTTTTACGTTATCTGTCCTTGAGGAGTAATATGCTGAGTGGGAATGTTCAGGATAAGATTCCAAATTGCCAGAGGTTGAGTTTTTTAGATCTCGGCAGCAATGCGTTTACAGGATTGGCTCCATTTGAGGTCGTTGGATTGCAAAACATGAGCTATTTCAATGTATCTTATAACTGGTTTCAAGGGGAGATACCAGGAACTGGAACTTGCAGTGAGGGATTGGAATTCTTTGATGCTTCAGGTAATGATTTGAAGGGCGAGATCCCATTAAGCATTACCAGCTGCAAAAATCTTAAAGTCTTGAACTTGGGGTTTAACAGGCTAAATGGGAGTATACCAGTTGCAGTTGGGGAATTGAAGATGCTTTTGGTTCTCAACTTGGGCAACAATTTAATAGATGGGACAATCCCCGCAGAGCTTGGAGGGATTGAGCTACTTCTTGTATTGGATTTACACGATCTCAATCTTGTCGGTGAAATTCCTAAAGCCATAAGCAATTGCATGTTTCTTCAAGAGCTGTGAGTCTTAACAACTTCTTCAAGTGTCTAGAGTTTAATAACATGCGTAATCTTAACACACTTGTCTTACTGTCTGATCTGCTGATGCAGGAATGTTTCTCATAATAATTTAGATGGAGAAATTCCTGATACGCTTTACAATATGACTTCCTTGGAAGTCCTTGATCTACACAGCAACCAGCTCAAAGGCAGCATTCCACAGTCTTTAGGAAACTTGTCACGACTTCAACTTCTGGATTTATCACAAAATTTACTTTCTGGAGGGATCCCATATTCCCTCGGAAACTTGGCAAATTTAACACATTTGAATCTCTCCTCCAACAATCTTTCGGGTGCCATTCCTTTGTTATCAAGAATCCAGGCATTTGGTGCATCTGCATTTCTTGACAATCCTGGACTCTGTGGTCCCCCTTTGAAACTTTCTTGTTCAGAAGTTAGGAATCGTACAACCGCTACTTCCAAGAAGAACAAGGTGCTTAGTAATTCTGTCATCGTGGCAATTGTTGCTGCTGTACTGATCCTTATTGGGGTTTGTGTGGTATCATTCATGAACATCAGGGCACGCAGCAGGAAGCAAGATGATGCAACATTGGTTGTTGAGAGCACACCGATGGGTTCAACAGATTCCAGTGTTATAATTGGGAAGCTAGTTCTATTCAGCAAGAGTTTGCCCACAAAATATGAAGATTGGATTTCAGGCACCAAAGCATTGCTTGACAAGGAATGTATGATAGGTGGTGGGTCCATTGGAACAGTCTACAGAACTAATTTTGAAGGTGGGATCTCAATTGCAGTGAAAAAGCTTGAGGCACTTGGTCGAATTAGAAGTCAAGATGAATTTGAGCAAGAAATTGGGCGTTTAGGTAACCTTAGACATCCCAATTTGGTTGCATTTCAAGGTTACTATTGGTCTCCAACAATGCAGCTAATTTTGTCGGAGTTCGTTCCGAATGGTAATCTGTATGACAATCTACACGGACTTAATTTTCCGGGTACCAGTGCTGGGGTTGGCAACAGTGAACTAAATTGGTCTAGAAGGTTTCAAGTCGCTCTTGGAACAGCTAGGGCTCTTTCCTATCTTCACCATGATTGTAGGCCTCCAATACTCCATCTCAACATCAAATCCACCAACATACTCTTAGATGAAAGTTATGAGGCCAAGTTGTCTGACTATGGGTTGGGCAAGTTACTTCCTATTTTGGATAATTATGGGTTAACCAGATTCCATAATGCAGTAGGGTATGTTGCACCAGAGTTGGCTCAAAGCCTGAGACTGAGTGAGAAATGTGATGTATATAGCTTTGGAGTGATTCTGTTGGAGCTGGTTACTGGGAGGAAACCAGTGGAGAGTCCAACAGTAAATGAGGTGGTAGTTTTGTGTGAATATGTTCACCGGTTGTTGGAGACTGGCTCTGCTTCAGATTGTTTTGACAGAAGTTTGCGGGGCTTTTCAGAGACCGAATTGATACAAGTTATGAAACTGGGGCTAATCTGTACAAACGATGTCCCTTCAAGAAGACCAAGCATGGCCGAGGTTGTTCAGGTACTAGAGTCCATAAGATCAGGATCAGAATCATCATAGTTGTTCTAGGTGAAGGTGGTGTGGGTTAGGACGGTCGTGTAGAGCTTAGGAAGTTGCATATTGGAAAAAACAACCATTCTTTTCTGCAAATAAAATGATTCTTTGATCGTATGTCGTAAAAGAACATCCATGAAGGAGATATTGCACTGCAATTACAATTCTCAGGCAATATCTAGTAAGTAGACTTTTTGCATATCTTCTACGATTAATCCACGTATCTAACGTTTGTTATGGTCTGTTAACGGTGAAACAAAGCATTTTGTTCATACACTTCATTTAAGGAAAAGCACATTATGGCTTTTATCTCCTTAGTTTCTCCTATTGCATCAGTGGTTGCATCACCGCCATGTTATGGTATTTAACCATTCTGCGATCCAAAAACTATTGGGGCTTTATCTATGTGCTTGAGTGTTGCCGGACACTTTGCTGTTATCGGCTCTCGTTCTGAAACATATTTCTTAAATTGTGAGACATGGAATGTCTGATCTACCGAGAATGTTACAAGTAATTTGAAACTTGTAACCTATCTTGCCGATCTTTTTTATCATCTGGTATGAGCTATCAAACAGAAGAGAAAGTTTAGAATCAACTCTCTTCTATAAAGAGTGTTGTCTGAAGGATTGGACCTTTAGCAATGCTTATTGCCCTACTTCAAACTTACTTCCTGTTTGACCTTGTTTTATTCACCTCTTTTCTCATTCCGAGTTCTCCTAAAATAAAATTTTGCGATCAAAAGAGGTGTTTCCCAATCTTTCATATCTTGATCTATCGTCAAGTTTAGAGAGTCTCCAACAAAATAAAGGACATACATGAGAGGATAATAGCCATGAAAAATCTTAAATGCATGATGCTTAGTATTATACCACAATGTTGCTAAATAAATCCACTTAGACCGTCTCTTTGGCGTATATCCACATTAATATCGTAAATAAGTTTTGAAAATCTTACTAATTGCTTCTGATTATCTATAGTTGATGAATACTTTTACTATTTCTGAATTTGTATATGAATATTTAATAACTATAAAATAAGAGTATTCGATTCTAAATTTATTCTTCAACAAAATTAATACTGAACTCTATCCACCATCCCTCTTGTATAGATATGGTTGTAACTTCCTTGAACACATGACATTCTCGTACTTATTTTTATGACATATCAGGCATATCTTCATATAACTTTAAACATCTCTGTTTAAGATTACTAATTAGTTTTACATCCTCTTAATACTATTTGTGATTCTTGAGTGACCTTTTTAAGATCCATCATGTCTTATAGATATCAACTTCTCTCTTAATTTGTTGCCAAAGCCCACCACTTATCAATTTCTTAACTACTTTCTCAATTGTATCCTTTGGCTCTTCAAAATAACCAAAGAGCATAACATGAACTCCACCATAAGGCAATTGGGTAGGTTCTTAGAAACTTTCTCTGAATTTAGCCAATAATAATTTAATTTATTGAATGTATTTAGTTGTTTCTCAAATTTAATTTGTTGCATAAGATACTCCATTAGGTATGTAAGTTGTAGATCACCATTCCTTGAACCTTTAAGAATCTTATTAAAGTTTTCATTAAAGATCATCTTGACCTTGTTGCTAGTATTTTCTATTAAGGTCACCAAGCGATTCTCCCATTTAAACTTCATCGTGCAAGTTTTAGAATCATATAGCATATTATTTAATGTACCTCAAGCACTATATCATACCCTCCCGAGGTGATGATTAGTGCATCAGATATGAATTGTATGTTTTACATGCTTCACATGAACCCTTAAATTAAGAATTGTATTTCTCACATGCTCTGCGCGAACCCTTTGTAACATTGGTGACAACTTAGTTAAGTACACCACCTACTGTGATTTCAAAGGAAGGCACCTTGTGCCTGGGTCTTTTCCTTCTCCTTATCCCTTGCTGTGTCTTTGGGAGTTAAACGGCGTCGGATGACGATGGATACGGTACCGCATTGGATATGTTGGAAGGAGATGGGCCATGGAGCGTCTGACGGGTTTGGGGCAATCATGCGTTCCTTGAGTGTTTGGCCTAACTCGACGTCGTTTTATGTGGGGGTTGTGACGATACCGTTTCTCTGGCGTTTGGCAGGGGCCTATTGGGTGGGTGATCGGCCCATGGGAGACTATGGGTGTCGTGGTATCGTCTTTAGTTGGGTGTTGCTCCGTTTGGGCATTGTATTCAAGTTCCTGGTTGTGGGCTCGAGTTTACTTATTCTTCGGGTTCCTATTGCATGCGTCCTCTTTGGAGGCTGGATGCAATAGGAACCGCTCAAAGTGGTT